>JAHHFK020003404.1:0-153726 GCA_024533555.2 Aedes koreicus
AACAGCAGTTTTTGGCAATAAATCAAGTAAGATCGCAAAAATCTCTTCTGATTTTATGTTAAATTAAAAAGAGAAACATATTGACACGAGCTTCTAGTGATCCGAAGCATCATGCGTTGCCAAAAACTGTTCTTCAAAGTTCCGCAAATATTTCAAAATAAATTGCGACTCAGGTCAACGGAAGATATGTTCCGAGAATTTTTTCAAATGTTTTGAGATTAAGGTGTATTGAGCATTTCCAAAGGAAGTTCCATGAAGTCTAAGAATATTAGAAGAATATAGGAAGAAAGAAAAAAATGTGTAATTTAAATTTTTATTCTTACGGGAAACTGGAGAACTGATGATTACAGGTTAATTGTAGTCAATTCATTTAAATCCAGGGATGAATAAGAAATTTCGGAGATCTTGGAGGCAATCACAATAACTTCAAGAACGTCCATACTTAACTGGCAACCAAAATACAAAATTGTACCACAGTAGTTTTAACCTTAACATCCGCTAAACAATACAATCAGTTTATCGAATTTCAATGATCTGTGAACAACAAGAAAAATCAGGCAATCTACAGAGATTTGAAATTCGTCTAACGACTTGACAAATTTTTCAGATAGTTCCAATGATCTTAGTCAGTACTGTCTCTCCATATCTTGATGATTTTAATCGCCCTTTCTGATTTCAATGCACTCGTAACTCCAGATCTAGATATTCTACTATATCTAGAGCTTTCAATGATGGTCCCTGAAAATTATTCGAAAGCAAATTACTCTCCTCCGATTGTTGATGGAAGAATCTAGTACAATGCCTTTTTGCCGTTTGAAATTGAATGGCTCTAGTTTTGGTTTGCGATAATAAAAGGTTTTGGAATCAACACACTTTACAGACATCTGAAGATCAAAAGTTCAACCTATCAACGAGTTAAATCTTTAAAAATATTATGGTTAGTTGCGTAAATATTATTATTTAATTTAAAAATCGTTAAACAATGGTCCAAAAAATCACTGAGAACTCAGAGATGTGTTCAAAAACCCAGAGCCTTTTTTTTCAAAAACCTAATGACGTATCGAACACCAAAGCGCACCCCTCCACATGTTTTTAGCAAAACATCTTCAACGCTAAAAGGAAAAAGTTAAATTTCATCGAGTAGAAGAACTTGGTGAGAACATTCCAGTTATGAAAAATATGTACAGGTTCATTTCGAGCCACATCTATTTTTTTTTTTCGTTGAAATGTTTATCCTCTGACAGATAGTTATTGGATTGTAGGACAGTTGCAGGTAAATTGGCAAGCAATGGCAAGGCAGCCGGTAGCTACGTAGCCAGTTGATAGGCAGGCTAACAGTCGGTTGCTAGGCAGCCAAGCTACCGAAGCCAGCGGAAAATTTGCAGCAAGCCGGTGAGCTGTAACGATGATGATTAAAATAAACCGCTATCAAGTATGAGTTAGTTGACAGCCAGCAGTGGCTAAACAGCTTGTTACTAGGCAGTTGGGAAGGCGCGACGACGTGGAGTTATTTGTTCTTGCTCTCGAAGAAGACCGATGGGAAGGAAGGACGGCGCCGTTAGTGTAGTGGTAAGCGTGATTGCCTCTCACCCCACTCGGTCAGGTATGAATTCCAGTCAGCACATAGGCGAATTAGAGCCTTTTTAAGTAGTTAAATAGTTAAGTTAGCTTGTCCCAGTAAAAATTTAGCTCTAACTTTGTTAAATCAAGTTTTTCAGCAAAGTGGGTTTCCCACGTCCAAGAGAACCAAAATACACTACAAATTGTGCTCAATTTTTCACTATCAGCTGGCAAAGAACAATTTTTTTTTCTGAAAAATAAGCCCTTTTGATGTTGATATCTGTGTCTAGGGCAAATAGTAAAAATGTTTCTCAACGGAATTGGAGAGAAGTTTAATGATCAAATGCTTATAGTTAATTTACTTTTATTATTTACGTTCAAATTTCCTTTTTTTCTATAGTAATTATACTGGGGTATCAATTACAAAAACTGAAAATCGGAAGTGTATCGAATATCATCTTATTTTATAAAGTTATATCTCTGTCGTTATTTAATGGATCTTAATTAAAATAACACCAACCGAATGGAAAACCTTTCTACGCACTTTTTTTATTGTTTTCGACAGTTAACTATTTAAAACGGCACAGATAAAAGGTGATGGTTTATAATTACGTTTTTTCATCTAAATCACTGCAACTGTGTATTTCTCCAAACACAGATTTCAGGATGAGTACCGAAAATTTAATGTGCAGCCGCGTGAATATATTGACAGGCAGCCGATTGGCAGCTAGTGGTGAATTGACAAACAGTGGCTTGGCAGCCGATAGCTAAGCAGTCGGTTGCTAGGCAACCTAGCAGCAGATAAGGGGTAACGATGAGGAGTAAAATAAACCGCTCTTCCAGTGCAAGCCAGTTGGCAGTCAGAGGTGGTTAAGCAGCCGGTTTCTAGGCAGCAAAGCAACCGTAATTATCAGCCAGAGGTGGCTAAGCAGCCAGTAACAAGACAGTTGGCAAGGTGCAACGACGAGGAGTTGAATAAAATGCTGTTGTTGAAGACCGAGAAGAAGATACAATATACAATTCCGGACCATGCTCACCATCTAGAAACCGTCCTTTTCTGGAAGACCAAAATCGATGTTCGATACAAAAGAGTTTGTTTGATTGAAATTTCTTCTGATCTCATCAAACTAACTATTATATGTTCTCGTCAGTTAGCAGTCAACGGTGGCTTAGCAACTGGGTAGACGCAACGACGATGTGCAACCTCCTGGAACGTGGAACGACGAAGAGCTGTGGAAAAAAGCATATGATAACATCATGGAGATCAGCTAGATGTTGAATTTGGTTGACTGATTCCACGTGCCTCGTGTAATTCTCCGGACTACTATTTGGCCGAATGTAACTTCAGCAGATAAAAAGGGAAAACCTCGGCAGAACAATCCGAATGTCAGCTTGCTCCAGACTATTACTATCCGAAAGATTAACAGCTTTGCAGTCGAGCTCTGATTTATCAGCGGAAGCAATTTCGGTGTGAAGCCTTGTTTCCGTTGGAACGACAATATCAAAATCGCTGGCCAGCAGAGAATGCAGCAAAGTGTTGATTTTTGTTCTTAATGCACGGACGTTCTGGTAGTAGGTCGCTACGGGTTATTCATAAACCACGTAGACTTTTTTAGGGGAGAGGGGGGGATTTGACCAAAGTCTACGCTCCATAAAAAAATTTAAAAAATTGTATGGAGAAAAGTCTACGAGGGGGGGGGGGGTCTGAAATTTCCAAAAAATAAGTCTTCGTGGTTTATGAACCGGCCCTTATTAGCAAGGAGGTTAAACGACGACGTGAGGATAAAGGCATTGGTATCGGATTGCACTCGACGTAGGATGACGAAGTTGGGATTCGGATATTTCTTATCGGTACGTTATTGCTGATTCAGAGTAAGCGATGCCGCTATGCGTGGACGCAGCACCGGGTCGCAGCCTGGACACAGCTGTGGAGTTCGATGATAACATTCCCGGATCGATGACCTGAGCAGGCCTCCAAAAATGTTGAGTATTCGATCCATTGTCAACAAATTCTCGAGACTCGATTTGTGGGGGCCACGTGGAAGGATCCATTGCCCTAGCTTTCAAGCCTTGATTGACTCCACTGTTGGCGAATGAGCAGTACCTCTGAGCTCCACGATAAAACTTTCCTTGATATCCGCTCTCAGATCCTCGACAAGTTTCTTTGTACACGTCATTGAGCTCCTTGACTGCAGCATTTATTGAAACTAATGTGTCTTTAAAAACGGGCATTTCCCATCATCTAGAAAAGTGCAGGCTTGTCACGTCCTAGTAAAGCACTTCCAGAATCTTGCCGCAGCTAAAATGGAACTTTGCTTTGCAAAACCACCGCAAACAACTTCCACATTGCTCAAGGTCAATGCGTTGCATATTGTTGTAAACTTCCATATTGCAAAACAGCAAATCTGGGAAAGCGTTGAAAATTTCAGTACAATCAACGGTTGATTTGGAATTTTAGTCGGAATTGAAACCACCTGTGGAGATGCTCTAAGCGTCACTCACGCGTTATACCGAAATGCGAAATGATGAAAACGGCGAAAACGGTAACACTGGCAGTGACAGATGCGAGAAATGCTTATATATTTGTCGTCCTACTCGCACCAGCTCACGCAGGTATCGGTGCAGATTGTTTACACTGATCCGAAACATCCTCCTGTTATCGAATGAATCCTCCGTCGGTTCATATCGAGAATTTAAAATCACATTTTCGAATGATATATGCATGCGGACGATGATTTTCTAGAAACCAAATGATTTCCCTTCGAAAGTTGAACGACTAATAATACGCGAAGCAAATTGACCTCGCGTTCAAATTCGAATGCATGCTGTATGAAAAATCGTCATCCCAAAGTGGAATGCGTATTGCACTGGAGAAGCCCTATAACGCAAATAATTTGAAATGAAGCTGAAAATTATTTCATTTTGCATCATTCGGTAAAATCTATCAATCGCTATCAGAACTGGTACCAGCCTGAATAAAAGATGGAAACCTAACAGCTGTTTTTGAAGTAATGGAGAAATGTCTTCTGTGTCTTTGTTCATTTTTTGGCCTCCCGTAGCAATCTTTGATCAAGTGGGAGTGAAATGTGAAACAATTGAATGCCGTTGAACTGATTCAAACCATTCTTGAATCGCTGATGATGTACACAGTTTTGAAACAAACATCATATTAAATTTGGATGACTGTCGTATGAAACATGGATGATCATCATACGAATCTACCCAGGTAACCAATAAGCAGTTCCAAACCATCTTTACGACAGCTTATCAAGCATTTAAGTCACCTTAAATGCAACATAAATGCCGCTTTTGGCCCAATATACTGCTGCTTTACTGCAATGCTATGATAATGCTTCATTAATGCTATTTTGCATTCGAAATGCTTATTAAATGCTACAAGCATTAAAATAACATTTAAATTCCAACTTTTCAAAAGATAGCATTCAAGATGCTGATATAATGCTTGTAGCCTCTGAAATGCAGATTTAGGGTTGATATACTGCATATGCTAATGCTTATTGGTTACCTGGGTAACCATAAGACAATCATCCGACTTCCGAATGCTCTTCGTGTAAGGGCGCAATCGAGTTACCTTTCAGACGATCTTGGGATGATGGGTTTGGGTTCAATGTACCTTCGGGATCGTAAATGATGATGAACAAACGGATCGAACAGCGATTCGAAAATTACTGGTAATTAGGACTTGGCACTGGTGGATTACTTCGGATTGCAGGGTGAGAATCGTACAGGTGAGTGCGGTACAATTGTAATTTCGTGCGTTGCTGGGCGGGATTGTTGGACGGCGAATGAATGTTTTTATTTTGGTTCAGAGCTCAGCAAGCTCATGCAATATTACAGGTGGAAAGAGGCAAGGTGGGAGATGTTGATATGTGACTATGATGGAGCACGGTTTACTCAAACCACACTCGAATCATCTCAAAACAAATTATTTTCACTGATCCTACCTGACTGGATGATGCAAATAATTCGTAAGGCGAGTATATTGGGCAGCTGTGGGCGATTTGAAGTGGTGAAAAAAAGAAATAAAGTTAGACAATGGTCAAGAGGAATTGAAAAAGTGACTTTAGAGACCCATTTTGTTGAAAAAAGAGAGAAAGGTCTCTAACTTTCATTAAAAATAGAGACATGTTAGAGACTAGCATTAAAAAAGTAACAAAGCCTCTGCTACTTGCCTTGTAACAAAGACAAAGACAAAGCCTTGTAACAAAGAGATCTGCTACTAGCCTTGTTATTTGTAATTGTTATTGAACAGTAATTTCAACTTCTTTATAACAAGCTATGTTGCTTGATATTTTCATAGCTTGTTAATTTTAAACTCCAAACGATTACTTCGAGTATTTTCTTGTCATTTTAATTCTTTATTCTGATGTCCGTGAAAGAAATTCCCGTTTTCCCATCATGTTGTTAGGCTCGTCTAGACTGATGTCTGTATTGGTATAAGTCACTAAAATTCTACAAACGTAACACGAATATTATGTATCACACACACAGAATATTTACCAGTGTCTGTTCTGATCACTTACTATCATACGCAAGAAAAAGCATTTTAAGTCAGTGTAGATGAATTTTGCTTGTTTTGAATACTTCAAATATCAAAATCAAGGGCGATGAACAAATCAACTGAGTATGCTTCTATGACTACTCTTTTCTTGATACACATTAAAGTTTGAGTTTCCAGAGCAGCTTTGTTAAAATCGCAAGTGATCATCAAACATCAAAAAGTCATTTTCAATTCAACCAAAATGATTATTGTGAATAGTGTCAATCATCCCCACCTAGATGAAATTGAATATTGATATTGACAACAGCACAGGCGACAATGATCACGTGGTGTACAGATGGAGAGCTGTAAAGCTATTTCGTTGCACAATGATTGTGATTTTTAAGTTAAATTTCTTCTCGGAAGTGCTTTTTACGTGTCATTTTCATTGTATTGGATTTGTGCGCGAAGTACTAATTGTATTCGGCTGAAAATATTTGCCGAATAGCGGAGTGCTACTTCTGTAGAATTATAAAACCATCCTTCAGCATTCCAGAAAAGCCGTCCAAATGACGACTGCAACATCAGCAACAATTTCCGGTGAGATCTATCTGATTATAACTAAATTTGAACGATACTGCTAAATACGTGCCATCCTCAAAACAATAAGATTTGATGATGGAAGTGTATGCACAGTACCTATATCCATTTGAT
Organism: Aedes koreicus; assembly: GCA_024533555.2. Classification (NCBI taxonomy): domain Eukaryota; kingdom Metazoa; phylum Arthropoda; class Insecta; order Diptera; family Culicidae; genus Aedes; species Aedes koreicus. The sequence goes on from JAHHFK020003404.1 coordinate 6,776, forward strand.
ATTTGTACTGTGTCTATGCGGGGCTTGTTGTAAGTGAAAGTGACCTCGGAATGGACATGAGTAACCGGGCATTCTGAAATCGGTCACTAGAACCCAACAGAGCTATCACCTTCCAACTCCCGGGCTAAAAATGTTTGTCGAATCGACAACAGTTTGCTTAACTGCAAACATTTTTCTTCCATAAAAACACTGCCGGACGGTGGGCGTTGGATTGTATATACACAAACACACACACACACACACACAACAGCACAGGCGACAACGTCCATTGACGAATGAACAAAACCAAATAATGACTTCGAAACTCGGCGGTTGCTTTGGTCAAGAGAATACTGTCATTTAAAAACTTAACGGCACGAAGACAGTTGGTCTGTCCGTTAAGGTTGTCTTCATTTTCAGCTCATTTGAGTGCAGATGAATTGATATTTATGGGCACTGATATTCTTTCTTGTAATTTTTTTTTCATTCCGTAAAACACCGTTCAAGTTATTCAGACACAAAAATAAATCGTAACAAGAACCTACAGTTTCAAATTCAGAACCTTAAATGCCAGATAATATGATTGACATTATCTAAAAGGTGGATGATGTTCACGTTCATCAGAATGGTTAGTTTTTACATTGTTGAATCCTGTTTAATGATCTAGAAAGTTCTGGAATTCAAGTCATAAGACCTACGCTTGCAACGTCAAAATTGCAGCGCATGAGTCTGAGTGTGTTTGTTAGAATAAATACCACTTTGTTTGTTTTTTGTTAAATTATTTCTATGCCATTGAAAACGTCCTAGTCCATCCCAAACATTCTAAAAAATTTAGTTTATGGATGAATAACTGTCGCTAAGTATTATACTAAGGAGTGTATCGAAAATAAGCTATCCACAAACTTTCTTTCAAATTATGTTGAAAACCGATATTTTATTCATACAAAAAATTTATCCTTTATTGTACGAGGTTAAACTTGAACATAATGAGGACCGGATGAAATTTAAGTTATTCCTTCACGAATTTTCGAACTTTGGATTGAATGCTCTTCATCAAGTTCCGGACAAGTGTTGCATCGCATTTTTTGGACGCTTGAGCCCAAATTTTTTTAAACTCCTGCATGTTCCCAGCTGCCTTACCAGTCTTCTTGAAGGCCCTCTTCACGATTGCCCAGTAACGTTCGATGGGTCGAAGCTGAGGGCAATTTGGTGGATTGATATTTTTCTCAACGAAATCTATACCCTTTTCCGCAAGCCAATTGAGAGTGGTTTTGGCATAGTGAGCTGACGCTAAATCCGGCCAAAACAGTGGAGGTGTACTGTGCTTCTTATATAAAGGCAACAATCTCTTCTGGAGACACTCAGATCGACAGATTTCTGCATTTATAGTTCCGGTAGTGTAAACAATGGTTGACTTCAAACCACAGGAACATATTGCTTGCCATACCAGTACCTTTCGACCGAATTTTTCCACTTGAATCGACCTGTCCGCATCGCTTACATCCTCCCCAACGACAGCAGTAAAGTATTGGACCTGGACCTGGAAGTGTTTTTGAGTCCTCCTTTACATAGGTCTCATCGTCCATCAAAACGCATGCATCCGGACGCTGCAAAAGACGCGACTACAATTTCCGGGCCCTTGTTGCTGCTCACTTCTTCTGTTCTGCACTTTGTTTCGAGATTTTCTGCTTCTTGTAGGTCTTCAGGTGGTTTTGCCTCTTGATACGCTGGATCATTCCTGCTTTTTTGGCCAAATCACGTATTGACATTGATTTGTTCTTCATGATTAGAGATACCACTTTCTGCTCCAGTTTCGGGTTGGAAGAACCGGGTTTTCTGCCTCTTCCTGGTAGCTCATCCAAAGAATAGTGTTCCCCAAACTTATTAATGATGGTTTTAACACTCGCATGATGAATTCCAAACCGCTTCGCCAATTTTCGCATAGTAATACCCTTCTCACTTAGCCATGTGTCCAGAACCTTAATTTTCACTTCCTTTTCAATACGCGACATTTGAAAACGCAGAATTTGAACCGCACAAACAAGTAAACAAAAGAAAGCTGACAGTCAAACGCACAGCATGCAGTGTTCAGAGCATAAAAAATCATCACAAATACATGCGTACAACGCAAATGTATGTGGATAGCTTATATTCGATACACTCCTTACTATATTGGGTGCGCTGTATCAAAGCTATTCTTATTTAGTACTTTTATGTTAATGATGACAAGGATCAGGTCTATATTCGTAATGGAATTTTGCAAGCTTCTAATCCATTTTATTCAACTACTACTAGACAGTAACCCTTCGTGCAACCAGATTAACAGATTCCAGCCTGTCGTCAAAACACAATTCTTGTGCCATCCGTTGCAGCCACCAACTGAACTCAAAAGCCCGTCAATCAAATCGTGAGAAGCCCCATTCCCATTGATTTCTCAATGGATCTTCTTTATAATTAAAAACTTCAAGCACGATTAGAGCTAAAAGTCTTACACAACATCCTGCGAGACAGCTAGAGAACGTCTAGCAAACCCATCGCCATGTCACACGGTTGCACAATCGACCGTCTGTCACAAACGATCAGAACTCGCTTTCATCCTTCCGCGTGATCGCGCCTGCAGATCCAAGATCGAAAGTGCATCCCACCGACGACCGGCGCGCCGCCATGTCAAACGTCACAATGACCCTCTCTTCTGCTTTTTTTTTTTTCGTGACTCCAGAAAGGAAAATCTAATTAAAGTTGACTGCTTTTCACTCACAGTTCTCATGCAGCGTGGAAACTTTCTATTTCCCCAAGGGCCTCTCGACTTCGTCCGCGGAGTAAGATCGTGGAAAACAGACGAAAGTTCTGCAATTTTCGCCGTGCACACCTCTAATGGTTTGACTGTCATTATTTCCTGTTTTGCTTCGACCTTTTCTTCAAAGCATCACAGCTCATCACTCATTTCAACTCTCAAGCCCAAGGGGGTATGCCATCTGTCGGACTTGGCGCTTGATTTTCCCTGCTCAAAACCGTCTGGTTTTATCAAGATTTTCCACCAAAGTTATGACCCTCGAAGGCCCTCCTCACGACGACAATAATCAATTGCCCTCGCACCCAACGGCCGTTAAGAGCGTAAATTATTTTTATCTGCGTGCCTCGACAACATTGTGTTGCCCATCGAACCACAAATCAATGCCAACCAGCGACAACCTGAAGCCCACTCGTTCTGCGTCAAACGGCGTCGAATCGACGTAGATCTACTTACTTGCAACAATGTCACACGAACGGAACGACTTCAACGGCCTTATCGTGTGGAAGAATTGCCCACTGGGACTAGTTTTATGGACTTATTAAATCGTCTTTTAATGGGTGTGTGCGCGCGCAGTCCGACAAACCGATGCGTGGATTGATCGGGCTTAATTAGCACAGCAGTGTGCCGGAATCAATAAGTTGAGGGAACTCTACATCTCGTCTCGGGAAACAATTGCGTGAGATTGTCGATCAACGTCCGATGGCCAAGACGGCCTACGCAAGAATTTATGCGATTGCTGCTCTACAAACTGTTAAATTGTTTTGAAAGCAGCAATTAGGAGGAGTTATGATCGTAGGGGAGGAATCCAATCGAAGTCACGCTTCTCCGGGAGGGAAGGCTCGCCTAGAACAGCAGTAAATAATGAAGCTATCAAGATCAATTGGCGGTATTTAAGCGAGTCAATAAAAGGTACTTAGGCGGGAGAAGTCCGATGCTCTCCGTAATCAGTCGCATTGATCGCAGTGATTCTGGCAGTTGCCGTAAATAATCGGAGCGATTGAATTTTACAACCCGGGCGCAGAGTTTGTCGAGCTAAGGCGTGTACTTTGTAATCAATGTGATGTTTTTATTCGAGGTCATTCAGGGTTTCAATAAGCTTGATGGTTCAGGACTAAGTTTTTACGGAATCCAACATAATCCAAAAACCAAACCATCCCGAACTAATCAACAATTTGGGGCTACAATTTTTAACTCAACAAGCAAACCAGCAAACCAAATCGAATCCATTTCAGGGCACATTTAAAACCAATCAAATGAAGTTTAACTTTTTATTTTTGGCTGGCCGCTTAGTTAGTCCCGTTAGTAGCATACCTTCGTCCCGTATGATATAATGATCCATCCAAAAAAACCTACACAGAGACCATACTTAAACCACGCTCATCGCATCCGAACCGAACGACCATTGTGGGCCTCTGTTCCTTTCCTCCCAGCAAACAATAATTACCCGACCGAGTTGATTCTAGTGTTTATGTTTCTCGCTCGAAAGGGCGGAAGATGCTCTTTAGGCTCAATGCTGGCTGACTGCTAATATGTTTTAACCTTAAATTAATTAGTCTAAAACCGAACCCCCGGCTAAAACGAGGCAGAGTGGGAGGGAGGACGCTCGCATGCAAAGTGATCGCTCGGCCAACCAGCCACGGCAATAATAATGTTACTTTCAATTTGAATCGATTGGATGCTATTACCCGCGACGCGCGGGTTGCGCTATTTAATAATCTCATAAATATTCCACTTGCGGGCTCGTGGCGGACTGGTGTGGTTCGGTAGGCAACCGGCCAAATAGTCCACCACGCAAACAGTCTGGCCGCACCGAACAGGCCCTCTCGCAGGGGAGTTGTCTTATAAATTTGTATGGATTTGACGGTTTTTACGATCGCACTCCTTTCCATTCGCAAACTTTTATTTTTTGCAGTCGATTCAGTACCCCAAACGGGATGGAAAGGTTCAATAACTGAACTAGATATTTGCGTTGTTTTCGTTTGCCCCGGCTTCCTCTCGCCATGGCGATAGAGCCGGGCTATCGCTGCCGTTGGTTGGATGAGTAAGTGGTTTTCAATTAATTTATGTCATGCATGGAAGCGTGATTTTTATGCTCGAACTAAGTATTGCACAATTTACTGTATAAGCGAGAGGTGGTGGGGGAAGCGTGGGAGGTCTGTGGGAAAATTACAGTTCACGATGGTTTGTGCGATGATTGCGATGGTGCTGCGATGCATCAAAACTGTAATCGATTATGACATCTCAGGTAACAATTTTAGTTTTATTCCAGCCGTATTGCACTCCTCCCGGCTTTGTTGATAGAACTACATTCAAATCTATTTTCGTCTACCAACACCTCCTCTATGATTCTTTAAAGCCGATTCCATCGATTCCCGAGAGATCGTTCGCCGAGAATGGGTGAAGGTCTGCATTGGGAACGCAAGCGAGGAAGACATTCTCTTGCTCAAGCTTTCTCCCCACAGCAGAATTTGCAGCGTAAGCATCAATGAAATTCAATGAAACCTTATCAATTAACGTTTAGTTTGATGCAGCTTCATTTCCCGAACGACAAAAGAATTTGTTTTAATTACTTTATTTTCAATGGGATTACTGTGTAAACATATCTGGCAACATTGGAGCGACCCCCGTATCATAGCAATCATAAATTTATAAGAGGTCATCTCTCTCTGAGCTGGCAGGTCCTGTCCTAGGTTGCTAAGCATGCTGCAGGTGGCAGTGCTGCTAGAAAAAACAGTCCGATGAGCCGTTTGCTTGGATAGCAATCAGAGTTAGCTAAATAACTTTTTCCACAAGCATTGGATCGCTTTGTAGTCTCAGAAGAAAAGTTATTTTGGAAATTTCCCAGGAAGTGACTGAATTGGTCTATTTTTGGAAGACAACGGTCACCTCGCCAGATTTCCGTAAAAGCAAGTTTCCCCATGCAATATCCTATATAAAATTTTGCACAGTTTGACAACACTCACTTCATGGATTATAGCAAATAATATTTGGAAAATCCCTGGTGGTGCCATTAATTTTTTTAAATGCCATTTCAGACAGCATATTGATATGACGTACTTTGAAAAATAAATTCCTTAATTTCTAGTCTTTTAAATCAGAATAATTTCCCTGTGATGTCGATATTTTGGTCGAAACATATCCGAAATAGAGAATGTCCGCTTCCACCTATCGATCAACATTCGCTGACTAATGTTTTTGAAAACCGGTGCTAAAACGTTCAGTCTCAACAGTCAACAAATGGAATGAGTTTGATCAAGCCATCTCTCCACGTTCACAATCACTTCCACCATCACGAGCACTGTGAATGACTAAGGAGTCGATGAGGAGTGACTCATAAACATGTTTAATAGCCCGTCACCACACAAAACCGAAGCTAACGTGTAAATTGACATTACAGGAATATAACTACACACTACCAAAATGTCATGTAAATTTCTGTCTGCTGAGACCGACACATGCAAGCGTCCTTTAGCACATAAGAATGAGTTGAAAGAGGTTAGAAAATAAATTCAATCAAACACATATTTTAAACAATTGCGTATGTGTCAGTTTCAAGAGACATAATTTTACATGAAATCTTGTTTTACGTTCCCCGACTTTTTACAAACATGAATTACGTCTCGTGTAAAATTCATAATTTCTAAGAGTGTATAAATGTGCAATGATGCCCGGAGCTTTACGAACTCATAAGTACGATGGAGACCTCGTAAATTGCCTTATTGATCATGCAACACACCAAGACTCAAGGACTCAAGAATAATTTGGAGTGCCGTTGATATTCTGAGAATAATGCATTATGTCTGCAACGGTGTTAAGATTTTCCTCGTAGCTTTTAGCTGTAAGAACAGTCAAAAAACTCTAAACCTCCGTCGATCATGTACAACATCAAGATCTGAACTCAAGGACAGTTCACACAGATCTAGATCATCATTGTGTCCGTAACCATACCTGTTCAATATTTGCAGAACCAAATTCCTCTGTGACTCTAAAAGCCGAATTTCGACAGCAAATTTTAATCTTGGATAATATAAGGTCTGTATCCGCAATAATCCGGACACCTCAAAACATGCATAAAACATAAATTTCGCATCATATTTCCGTCGTAGTTGTTTATTTCAGATTCATGGGATGTGTTTTAACAATTCGTGACGACAAAACATAGTTATTCGGTATTTGCATAAAATTTTCGAACTTTGCGCTTAACTCCGTCCATTAGGATTTGTACAGACTCTTCAGAAATCGTAGAAGCCGTCTTTGTCCAAATTTGCTGGAAGTGTTTGATGTCTTTGATTCCTTGCTTCTTTCCAGAAAGCTTCCGCTTCATCAGAGCCCAATATCTCTCGATTGGTCGTAGCTCTGGGCAATTTGGCGGGTTTGAGGTTTTTGGTACAATGTTCACTTGATTTGCTTGGTACCACTCCATCACAGTTTTAGCATAGTGGCATGATGCCAAATCGGGCCAGAACAAAGGTTTTTCTTTGTGACTTTTGATGAAGGGTAGCAATCACTTCTGCAGACACTCTTTCTGATAGATCTTCTTGTTGATTGTGCCTGTAGTGACGAAAGATTTACTCTTTTTGCCACACGTGCAAATTGCTTGCCACACAAGGTATTTTTTTTTGGGAAATTTCGATGCCTTCTTCGTTCTGAAATGCTCAGCTGTAGCATTTCTGGCCATAGCAGAATAAAAAGCCAGCCTTGGAAGCTGCTTGAAATCCTCCAGGACATAAGTTTCATCGTCCATAACAACGCATGAAAACTTCGTCAAATATTCGCAGTACAAACGTCGAGCCCGTTTTTACTTTATACGACTTAAGTCCCAGACGTTGTTTTGATTTTTGGACAAAACCAGGCGACATCTCTATTTTACGAGCCACCGTTCGAATGGAGAGATTTGGGTTTTTCGTTAATATCCTTTTCACCTTTCGGTCCATGACAGGATCAGCGCGTCCAATGTTTTTGTCACTTCTCGGTTTCCTCTCCACCGTCAAACGTTCCGAAAATGATTTGAGCACATCGTGAACAGTGAATTTAGGCAAATCCAATGTTTTTGCAAGGTCCCGTATTGACAAGTCAGGATTTGCCGTACGCCCGTACAAAATTCGCTCGCGCACTTGTTTTTCTTTCGTCGCCATCTTGAATACTAAACATGAAATGTAAACATCAATCATAGTCTTTTTCATCATAGACTCTCAGCTATACCACAGTGAAATTTCTTATTCCTACGTGCAATACTTCAAAAGTTACAATGATTTGAAGGTGTCCGGATTAATGTGGATACAGACCTTATGACCCATCCGTATTGAATCGGTTAAACTTTGTCGGATTGAGCTCAAATTTTGCATAGGGTCATAAATTGGGGTAACAAAACTTGCGGGCAATCGGTTTTTGAAATTCGATGGTAATTTGTTCCCATACATTCCATTGGCACCCTAATGTTCATATGAACGAAACGCCACTATTGAATACAACAACATCAAGCTGCATACTGCATAAATGAGTCACATTTCCCATTTCAAAGTCACATCAAAGAAATACTTTTAGAACTATAGCCAATTAACACCGACTATTAATTAATCAATCTCTAACAACCCCTTTTCCGAGACGGGTAATCATTTTTCATTGCTCACTGTCTAAGGCCTGTTTTGAACCTTCCGTTCCTGACCGGTGTTATCTGGACCGGCTCCAGTTTCGGGTTTCATTTTTCACGTTCATCCAAGCCATTAGAACCAGACTGAATAAAAGACAGAGCAAAAAAAAAAAACGGCGCATTACAGACGTCTACTAAACAACGAAACTCAATCCGTCTTTAAAGCGCACAACACATGCACTTTTCATGTTTTGCAACAATGAACCGACAACGAGCATCTGAAGAAGCAGACGATCTTTTTTTTTGTTTTCGGGATTGAACTTTTGACAGGTGATCTTTTGATAAATGGTTCCACTTTGAGATGTATCGTTAATTAGTTTCAAAATGGAATTCGCAGTCGATTGGAAGCTACCTCTAAATTGGAGCCATTGAAAATCAATTGAGGGAGACACAGAACTAAAAGCAAACGCGCAAACGCAAAACAGCGCATCATGCGATGCTAATTTATGGCTTATGCACATCAGTCAGCACTCAGCCGAGCAGTCATCGCAATTGGGTTATATCCAGATGATATCGTCTGCAAGCGCCCCTCATTTGAATTAGTGGTCGGAAATGGGATGTGCTTTGTGCTAGCAAAATCCACACCCGAGCATGAGTCTGCATTCTCAAATGTTTTGCTCGCTAACTTTTGAGATCATCACTTTCCACCAACTAATTCGAGACCAAAAGCTTGAGGCAAATGAAATTCCAAGCATCGCTCATTGGCTGCAGGGAATCGACAGAAGTTCGTTTTCCCGTGTTTGTTGTGTTACACCACAAAGCCGTCACTTCCTATTTGCCTACATAAACTAAACCACGACTGGCAGCAACAAATCATGACCTAATCCATTGCGTAATTATCAAACATCCACCCTCGACAGGGCGGCAGCAACCTTCTCCCATTGGGGCCTGCATCAAACGCACTCTAATAGCTGCGGCGTAAAATTTGCATATTAAATCTCACTCGCTTCCACTCGATTCGACACTCTCCTTCATCTTACGAGTGTGGTTTGTGTTTAACCAGTAATGGGTAATGAAAACCACCATTCCCATATAGCCGAGAGAAATAACGAGGAAATAGACCAAGATCAGGTAGCAGCAGTAGCAGATAGATCACGCGTTCACGCGTCCATCGGTGCCAATAATTTGCCCTTAAAACCAGTCAATTTCAAGCCGCCTCAAATGCCCATCTCCGACCGAAACCGTGCTCATCCGGAGGCCGAAAGCGATCGTATGGCTTTTTAATCTCCAGCAGAGGAACCCACGGCTTGAAAGTTCAAAAATATAGGTATGTCCGATCAAGTGCTATATGTTAGGAAATGCCTCAAACACAAAGACGCGACGACGGCGACCGAGGCGACGGGAAATGCGTGCAATGGTTGTTGCGGCTAATATAGGATTGTTTATTTTTGATTCTTTTTTTTTGCGGAGGCCTCTCTTTCCTCGGAAGATGGATCGCAAATGTGGGCGGAGGCTTCAAACTAACCCCACGATCCGGACCGGTCATCAAGCGTTGGCTGGTGGTAGACTTTGATGGTGGTAGATGAGGTGAAATTGGCCAAATGATTGATTGAAGTCGGATTCGGACGAAGTCGTTGTTGGGCGAGGAACTGCGAGGCGGTGATTTCGAGAGTGCGAGTGAAGAAGGAGTAAGACTTATGATTAAATGGCACAGCAATCTGGTCCGGTGGCAGATGGTCTCGGTTTCTTGGAATATCGCGGCTACAAGCTAGCCAGATGGAAAATTTCTGTTGGATTGAATATATTAGCGAGCTGAAATAATAGACAACTATCGATGATGTAGATGATGATGATGACGGGAGGAATTGGTGTGAAGTGTGGGATTGATGCAGCGTTTCAAGTACCTTTGTTGGTGGGGAAGGGGAGAAACACTGGTGGAAACAAGAAATCCTCTTTGTATTACCCGATACAGGAATGATGAACTTTGGTTTTTGGCTGCGTTTTTTTAGAAAAAGTTCACGAAACTTCATGCTAAACAGGGAGCAATTGAAAGTGCAAAATGTTCTCTATTGATAATTCAAGCGGAATTTTTAAATAATTCAACGAAAATAAAAATCGCGACGTACTCCTTGCGTTTCTTTGTGAGGGATTTCAGTTCCACGATGGATGTGACGTTTACAAAATTTACTCCAAACAATATCCATGCTTTGAAGTAGGAGCCATAATATCTTATGCTACCGGCGCGGTATCAATCGGTATGGATCTTGTGGAAAGATTGTTGGAAGCCTGACGGTTCGGATGAACCATGATAATCTCGGAAAGCTCCCATTCTATTTTTTAACTGGAATAAGTTTGAGATCTGTTGGTGATCATTCGCGAGCAAATGTCGTTAAGGGACGGGGCTGCGATGACATTTCCAGGATTCATAGAGTTGTTGCCATCCACTGAACAGTTTTTAGTTAAGATTGAGTAATGGCTACAATTGATACGTTTCCCATAGGTTTTCCCATAGGTTTTCTGTCAAATTCACGCCAACGGAACGCAAACGTATCAATTGTGGGCAATCCATAAGGAAAGTGATTCAATACACGGAGGTCGCAGTGTGCTGTGCTGGAGAAAAGCACGTACGCTTTTTGTACTGTCATTTTTTTGGTTCATATTTTTCGTCCTCAGAAGGACAAAGAGAACTGTTGGATTGGATCGGTTTCAGAGAAGTACGGTTTTGATTGATTCTATTTTGGTAAAAGGTTCGGTAAGCTACACGTTATAACGTCTCAGGTGCTCCCAAGCAACCCACATTCGTCAATATTAGTTACAGCAACTTGATTGTGATTCACAATAGTTACATGGCAGTTATTTTAATCGATTTGAAACAAGTGTGCTGCCCGGTTTTAAATGCAACTACATTTTGGGTAATTTTTAACAAAAGCGTGAAGGACTGTGGAGTTTCACTATCATTCCTATCTTCAAACATCGGGTCCACAAATCATGGCAGAGATGACACATTCATCATAAAATAGCCACTGTTTAGCATTCTTTATTACCTACTGAGAGTGTTCTCTACGGGCATGATACGTGGACAATGCTTGAAGAGGACCTGCGAGCACTCGGAGTTTTTGAGCGACGGGTATTAAGAATCATCTTTGGTGGAGTACCGGAGGACGGACTATAGAGGCGAAGGATGAACCATGAGCTCGCGCAACTCGCCGGCGAACCCAGTATTCATAAGGCGTCAAAAGCTGGAAGGATACGCTGGGCAGGACATGTTGCGAGAATGCCGGGCAACTATCCTGCAAAACTGGAGTTCGACGGGAATCCGGTTGGTACAAGACGACGTGGGGCGCAACGAGCAAGATGGTCAGACCAGGTGGAGCAAGACTTAGGGGGTACAAGGTGCCCAAGGGATTGGAAAGGAGCAGCCACAAATCAGGCATTATGAAGGGATATTGTGTATCAGGCTATGTTATAGTATTGTGACGTTATGCCATGTAAATAAATAATTACCTACTGAGAGGACTTTCAATTTGGAATGTAATGTTAGAATTTGCCTACCTTACAGTTTATTAAAAGTAAGGTGGACTGTAGAGCTGGGTTCAAACCCAAGCCTTTTACATGACTAATTTTAAAGAAGGAATGAACGTTTTTTGTGAACAAAAAGACAAACCGTTGTCCGAGATGGCAGTCATATGGGGACCCTCCTGTCCAAGAATGTAGGGTTCCATGTACACTTTGCACTAGCATCCTTTCCCTGAGCATTCAGTCTCTAGAGGCAACGGAAATCCAAACAACCCACCTTGCCTTCTCGATAAGCCGTGACGAAATGGCGGTCGTCGTTGATGATCACATGAAGTAAGGAGCCTGAAGGCGTGCGAATTGGGAGCAGTTTGTGAATCATTAGTATAAGGAGTGTATCGAAAAGTAGTTATAAACATTTGATACGTAATTGAGCTTCAAAAAGTGCATGTTATTTTAGCGTATATTTGTCTAACGTTTTGTTGTTTGAAACAAGTGCTTGCAGAAGAGGTTGCCTTCACTAGATCGGAAGCATAAGCCAGATCAGCTCTACAGTGGTTTTCTGATAACAACGTTGATTTCGTTTAAAAAGATAACTCACCAAAATGTCCCCAACTGAGATCTTTCGAAGGCTTCTGGGCAATCGTCAAGCGGAACCTCAAAAAGGTAGGTGCTGTGCAACATATCAGACTTCAAGTTAAACTGGTCAGCAGCGGCCAGGAAGTGCACAAAAATCACTGTGCAGAACTTGATGGTCGGAATAAAGACTAAAGTACGATCATATTTTCGAAAACAGTAATCTGATTAATTTGTTAGTTTTATTGATATTTTAACACGTTAAACTGAACACGGACCAGCCACGGGAAAGCAAATAAAGACAAATATGTTAAACTGTAATGAAATATTGAAAATTTCCGAATTGTCGGTAATTTTCGATACACTCCCTTATAAAATGACGAGTTTGTAATGAAGAATATATTTATATTTTGACAGAATAAATAAAATTCCCTGATACTTACTGAAAATTTCAGACAAAAAATTCAGCTCTGTTGACTCATGTAGAAAGGAGTTTATCACCCAGATAAAGTGTATCATATTGCCATAACGTTTGAAGAAATGGTTCATTTTGGGATGAAGTTGATTTTAATCGGTTGATCTATCTGAATATGTAGACATGAATTTCTGTCTGTCTGTCTGCCTGAACCTTATAGACTCGAAAACTACTTAACCGATAGGTGTGAAATTTCGTATGGGGAATTTTTTGGGACCGGGAAAGGTTCTTATGATAGTTAGAGACGCTTTCCATCTCTGGAAGGGGGGGGGCTCCCATACAAACGAAACACAAATTACTGCATAACTGGAGAACTAATCAAGCAAATGAAACCAAATTTAGCATGAGGGAGTTTTTGGACGCAATAAATGTTTCTATGATAGTTTGGGACCCCTGCTCTCGGTAGAAGGGGAGGTTTTCATACAAATGAAATAGAAATTTCTGCATAACTCAAGAACTAATCAGAAAATCCGTACCAAATTCGGCATGTGGGCTTTTCTGGAGGCAGAACATGTTTCTATGGGGATTCGAGACGCCTCCTCTCTTTGGCAGGAGCTCATAGAAATGAAACACAAATTTAAACCAAACATGACAGTTCTCCCTACTGTTATGAAAATTTGTAAGCAGGGGTTTTTAGGATCAAAGAAGATTCTTATGATGGTTCGAGACTCCTCCCCCGTCTGGAAGGGGGGCTCCCACACAAATTAAACACAAATTTCTGCATAACTCGAGAACTAATCAAGCAAATGGAACCAAATTTGGCATGTGGAGGTTTTTGAAGGCAAGAAATGTTTCTATGGTGGTTTGAGACCCTTTTTCTCTTTGGAAGAGGGAGGGGGGCTCTCTCATACAAAATAAATACAAATTTCAACCAAACATTATCACTTCTCTTATGAAAATTTGTATGCAGGAGTTTTTGGGGCCGCAGGAGGTTCTTATGATGGTTCGAGACTCCTTCCCCGTCTGGAAGGGGGAGGGGGGGCTCCCATACAAATGAAACACAAATGTCTGCATAGCTCGAGAACTAATCACGAAAATGGAACCAAATTTAGCACCAAGGTGTTTTTGGAGGCAGTTTGTTTTTCTATGGTATTTCGAGACCCCTCCCCTCAGTAGAGGAGGGGAAGCTCTTATACAAATGAAACAGAAATTTAAACCAAACATGAGAACTATCCAGGCAACTAGAACACAAAATGTGTACTTCTTGGCTAAGCAGCATGTTCTGACAGAAGTTTTAACCCCTTCTTATTAAAGAATGGGGGATGCTTGAGTTACTCTGAGTGCTACATTATGCACAAGAAGTTAATCTAAGGTTATGCAAGGGAAAATTACGTTCAAACTGACAGGATACAGTGAAGTTGGAAGATAAATGTGTTGTCTATGAAATGCCTCTACACAGAAAGTAAAACCATGGTAGAAACCCACGATCCAAGGGTTTTATTAAAAACACACACCTACGTTTAATTTTGCCAGCAAACATTAGCAAACGAAAATATTTGAACAAAACTGATTGCTACAAGAAACCATAAAAGCGCCAGTTCTATTCAATTTTCATTCTTATAGTAGCAAGCGTAGCAAGGCTCGCACCGGGTTCAGCTAGTATTAATATAAATCTTAACAGAAGAAGACGATTTGGAGGAATTACATATTGTCACAATATAAATTTGATAAATGATTTGAAGACGTGCAGGAAGCAGAAAGTACCAAAGCAAACTGCGGAGCAGAAGTATCCTGCAAAAATGAAGGCCAGAAAGATGTACAATCTGCATCCAAGTGTGTTTTGATGAACGACGAACTGTACGTGAAAGAGGATTCCAGAACACTGCCGGGACCACAATTCCACACCAAATCGGTTGAGAAGATGGTCAGAACAGATACGACTGTTGCGACGGAACAAATCGGTGGGAAGGTGCTCATTTGGCAAGCAATTTGCACATGTGGCTTGCGAACTTCCATTTTCTACACAAAAAGAGCAATAAATGCCAAAATTTACCGAAACGAGTGCTTGCTGAAGAGGTTGCCTTCACTATATCGGAAGCATGAGATTCCTCTATCATCTGGCCGGATTTGACCTTCACCAATTAGCCCATATCAACTCTACGGTGGTTTTCTGATAACAACGTTGATTTTGTTGAAAAAGATAACTCACCAAAATGTCCCAAACTGCGACCGATCGAACGCTACTGGGCAATCGTCAAGCGAAACCCACAACACGTCAGACTTCAAGAAAACTGGTCAGCAGAGTCTGGGAAGTACACAAAAGCCACTGTGCAGAACTTGGACGGTGCTAACGGTATAGTACGATGATATTTCCGAAATTAGCAATCTGATTTATTTTTGTTAATTCAAATGTTAAACTATAATTCAACAGATTACTTTGAAAATGTACGAACTGTTTCGAGTTTAAGGTCAATCTTTGAATGTTTATAACTACTTTTCGATACACTTCTAATGAAGTTACGAGTAAAGCTCGATTCAAAGTAAATCTGGACGCACGGTTTAATACACCACCGCGTCCCTGGTGGTTAGAACAAAAAACGTTTGACAAGCATTTGTTGATGTTTCATTGACGAAAAAATTGGTGAAAAGTTTTTCTCGATTTTCTCAATTGATCTCGAAATCACGGATCCTGGAACTTGAGAAAAGAAAATTAATTGTGCACAAACGTCTAGAGAATCCTTCGTGGTCTGCTTCAAAAATAGCAAAAGTGTTAAAATTCCCAATGTCAACGGTGAGTATTGTAATCAAACGTTACAAGGATACTCTGAGTGTGGATAGAGCACAGCGCATCTATCATAAAAGTGGCACTAGGGACAAAGAGCTGAGGAGAAAGGTGTTGAGGTACGTGAAAGGCAACCCAGGTGTCTAAATACGTGATTTGGCAAAGAAATACGATTCCACCGTGCGTAACATCCTTTCAAGAGAAGGATATAAGTCTTTTTGTGCCAGTAAACATCCGAATCGCTCCCTGAAACAAAATTTAGTGGCCAAAAAGCGGGCACAATTACTATACGAACGAGTTTTGACGAAATTTGATGGCTGTATTTTAATGGATGACGAAACATATGTCAAAATGGGTTATAAGCAAATCCCCGGACGAAAATTTTACCTGACAATTGGTCGTGGGGATGTCCTTCTCGGTATAAATTTTTTTGCTGATAAGTTTGCTCGGAAACTAATGATTTGGCAAGGAATCTGCAGTTGTGACCTTAAGACCAAGGTTTTCACCACATCTCACACAATGACGTCGAAGGTTTCCATTAAAGAGTGTCTGAAAAAGCGAATTTTACCCTTCATTCGGCAACACAAGACCAACCTTATGTTTTGGCTAGATCAAGCCAGCTGCCACTACTCTAAGGAGGTACTAGAATGGTATGCTGCAAACAATGTTAATTTCGTCGCCAAAGAGATTAATCCTCCGAATTGCCCTGAGTTCAGACCGATCGAAAAATATTGGGCAATTGTCAAGCGAAAACTTCGAGGATGCGGTAAAGAAGTGACAAATGCACAACAAATGCGTTTAAAGTGGAAGAAGTTCGCCGGTACAGTGTCACCAGCGACTGTGCAGATCATGATGGCATCGATCACAAGTAAAGTGCGACAGTTCGTTCGAAACGGTGAAATGTAATAACTTGTTATATATCGTTTGAAAGCTGAAAAAGCTTTTGTTTGACGTTTTGATCAACCGTGTATGTGGTTAAATTTTTGAGTTATCATCACTTGAATGCGTCCAAATTTACTTTGAATCGGGCTTTAAGTTATGAAAAATATATCTTCAATATTCCCTGTTGTATTTGGCATTTTTCTGATTATCTAGTCTGAATAAAGTAACATAACTTCCCTGATATTTCCTGTGAATTCCAGAAACAATTTAGCCAGTTGACTCATGTAACCGTAAGGTAGAAAGACATGTATCACCCAAATAAAGTTGATAATATTATTGCCATTAGGTTGAGGAAAATGGATCACTGGGATGAAGTTGATTATAATGGGTTGTATTTTCATTGATTAATATCCATAGAAATCTTAACAAGATATGACCAGGAGGAATTCCATATTGTCACAATATAAATTTGATCTGCAGTAACAACTGCATGAATTCAACAAGACGTCTCAGTGGCGTCTGATTGTACACTGATAATCAAATTCTACTCAGGCTGAGAACTCAATAATAAATAACTATATCACCTATTATTTCCTGATTTTACAGTCATTTGAAGTAGAAAAAATTGGAGTGATGGGAACTGAAATCTGAGTGCACCGTTATCATTTAGACTGACAGACTTCTTCAGTGTCGAGCACTCGACACAAAATATCTGTCAACAGAAAAGCTATTTTTAGTGGATTTGAAAGGATAGTTCGAAAAAGTGTTTCAGTTTGGGATTTTTATTTTTTTTAAAGTGATCAAGTCAAGTGTTAATTTAAATTGTCCTAGTTTTCCAAACTTAATCAGTTCTACAAGAACCTTTTAGAGTTGAACATTCAAGCTCGATCTTGATTCTCAAGGTAGCAAAATGAGAAAAAAAATCCCTCTGGGAATCAGATTCCAATTACAGTTTTCAATTTTCATCAAACTTATCCAGCTCAACAAGACTCTTCGGGCAATTTGAGAGATGAATCCGAATCTACACTCAATGTTGGTTCAAACTTAAAAAAAAATTAAAGCAAGGTGCTCCACGAATTGCATCAGTTGCTGGGCGAACCTCCCATCGTACACATCTCAAAAATCGGTCGACTACGATGGGCTGGGCATGTCGTAAGGATGTCAGACGACAGCTCCGTGAAAATGGTTCTCGAAAACGAACCGACGGGTACAAGAAGAAGAGGCACGCAACGAGCAAGGTGGATCGATTAAGTAGAAGGCGATCTGCGGACCCTCCGCAGACAGCGAGGCTGGCGAGGTACAGCCATGGACCAATTACAATGGCGACAACTACTGTGTACAGCAGAGGCCACACCGGCCTTGGTCTGATTGGTAAGGTAAGGTATGCTGGATGTCCTTGACTGCCCCGCCGCTTCGTTGAAGTCGCTGCTTTGGGATTTCATCGTCGAGGATGCGACGAATGGTTCCGTTTTCAGGCCACAACTGCAAATCGCTTGCCAAATGACGGCCTTCTTCACGAACTTATCGGTACACACAAACTCGAATCTTCCCGACACATCCCCACGTCCATTCGCGATTTAAAACTTTTGACCGGGAAGCTGCTTAAAATCGAGTTTGACGTAGGATTCGTCATCGATCAAAGTGCAGCCCTTGCGATTCGTCAAAACACGGTCGTACAAGAACCTTGCACACGTTTTGGCTACGGAATTCTGCGGTTAGGATGTTTATTGGCTTTGTACGACTTGTATCCTTCCCTGACAAAGATGTTCCGCACCGTTCGAAAGTTGGCGTTGTGCCTTCTGGCTACATCTTGGATCGAAAGACCGATGTTGGCTTCAATACACCTCAACACCTTGTTGCGCAGCTGAAGGTCCTCTGGTTCCAGTTTTTTTTTTCGAGGTCCGCGGATTCCTTTCCATTCTCATGGTTTCCTATTAGGTTTTAAGAACTAGACAAATTTTTGTTTCCGACATCTTCAGCACTTCAGCCAGCTTGGAACCGGCCCACTCCGGATTTTCCAGGTGTTTGTGCACAATATTTATTCTTCCGTCGAGTTGCATTTGATGTTATTTCTGAACGTGATCGACTACGTTGATCAAACTTGCACCACCATCTCTATAGAAGTGTCAATAAACCACTGTCAAAGAGTTTCGGTTCCCAACACTAGAGGGGTGCAAGGGGGGGGAAAGGGCGTTTCAATCTATTTTTGGTCGCATAAGTGAAGGTGCAATGGTCGCCCCGGAAGGGGGGGGGTGGGGGAAAATAAAATGGGATGAAAATATTTTATAAATTTGTTTGGTTAAAGGGTGTTTCGATCAAAATTTGGTCGACTTAAACTTGACGCATTTCTTTTCATCGTGCATTAAAAATTTTGCACACCCCTCATTTTGAAGATGTGTGCGTGTAGCATCATGCCTCTATTTTGATTTTGAGATTAGCACTTCAGTTATCAAAATGTCGTCAAAGGAAGAGAAGCAACGCATCAAAATTTTGTACGTGCATGGCGAAAATCCAAACTACTCTCACGCCAAGTTGGCGAAATTGTTGAATGTGGCTAAATCAACTGTTACCAACGTATTAAAAGTGTTCGGTGAACGTTTGTCGACAGCCAGGAAAGCTGGATCGGGGGAAATCGAAAGCCGGAGGCCACAGCGACGACAAAAAGAGTTGCCCGCTGTTTCGAGCAGAACCCCAACCTCTCCGTCCGAGATGTCGCAAAAGAAGCTGGGGAGTGGCGCCTTCAACCGTGGATAGAGCTAAAAACGAGCTGGACTGTCGACTTACAAGAAAGTGGTGACTCCAAATCGCGACGATAAACAAAACACGTCGGCCAAAGCACGATCGCGAAAGTTGTACACGACGATGCTGACGAAGTTTGATTGCGTGGTACAGGACGATGAAACTTACGTCAAGGCAGACTTTAAACAGCTTCCTGGACAGGAATTTTATACGGCAACCGGACGGGGAATGGTGGCAGATATTTTCAAGCACATTAAACTGTCAAAGTTCGCGAAGAAATATCTGGTGTGGCAGGCCATCTGTACCTGTGGCTTGAAGAGCAACGTTTACATTGCGACCGGAACCGTCAACCAGGAAATTTATCTGAGCGAGTGCCTACAAAAACGTCTACTGCCTTTCCTGAAGCGACACAATTATTCCGTTCTATTTTGGCCGGATTTGGCATCTTGCCATTACGGAAAAAAGGCCATGGAGTGGTATGCTGCCAACATCGTTCAAGTAGTGCCCAAGGACAAGAACCCTCCCAACGCGCCAGAGCTCCGCCAAATCGACCAATATTGGGCCATCGTCAAGCGGAACCTTAAGAAGACTCAAAAAGCTGTTGTGAGCGGGAAACAGTTCAAGGCAAACTGGCGTTCTGCGGCGAATAAAGTGGACAAGGAGACTGTACAAAATCTTATGGCAGGTGTTAAACGAAAGACCCGGCAATTCCCATTCGGTAAAAAAGGAAGCTTGGCTAAATATTTCTCCTGTATTCTGTTTTAACTGAACTTGAAAAAGAAAAAGAATTTGACTTATTAATAAAAAATTTGATCGACTCACACACATTACTGTTTGACCAAATTTTTATCGGAACACCCTTTATAAGAAAAAATGTAATATAAATGATTTAAATATATATAAAAAAATTTAAATATAATTAAATATTAAGAAAAAATGTAATTCTAAATCAGTAGGAAGAAACAGGTTCCTTGAGAGATTTTGGGGAGGTAAAAGTGTAATGAGAAAAGAAGGTGGGGGAGAGAGGGACTAAATCGGAATTGATAAGAAAAATGAGTAAATAAATTTAATTGAAAAAAGAGAGGAGCAAACTGGGAGAGGTGGGGGGAAAATTGTGTGCCAGAATGCAACATTGTATCAATTCTGCTTACAATTCCACCATCCATTTGCGATTACAGAAAGAAAGAAAAAAAAACAGTATGTAACAGTTACATTCCATCCCCTCCGGAGCAGCATTCATTTATCTGAACAACGATCTGTACAACGCAGAAACCACTCACCCGTTTTGCCGACGACGACGACGACGACGACGCTTATCGGTCGATACATATATTTCCCGCAAATTTACCTGCCCAGTTCCATTTAGCCTCGTATGCAAATAAACTCATTCAACCGCACGATCGCCCAAATGGTTGCATTAACACACAGAGAACTCATATTAACTCAGATTTATGATCATGTTTGCTGCCAACGTCGTCGTCGTCGTCGTCGTCCACTGTGGGTTCTATGGGGCGCAAGAATCACGTCCAATTTGCAAGAATGTTCCGACTTGTAATGATTGGGTGTCAGCTGTGGAGAAGGCTAACTAACTCGCACGTACACGATTACCGGACCCAGATAGAGCTGGCATTGAAAACCCCAGGAACAAGTTCCTATTTGAGAGCGAAAAGAAACTCACCGGTCAAGAAACGGCGTCGAGCTGGAATCCGAACTGGAAACGTAGCTGTGGTAGCCCTCCGATTGGGCATAGGAAGACTGCTTCTGGTGGTGGTACATGGTTTGCTCGTAGTACGACCTGCTGTACTCTTCCAGTCCGGCCTGCGTCAGACTGCTGTTGTTCTGCAGACCGAGAAGCCCGGGCAATCCCGAGGTGTTGTGGCTGGCCATGCCAGCAGCACCGCTTCCAGGAGGACCTGTTAGCTGCTGCAATCGGCTACCGCCATGTGCCGTGTGTGCGTCTCCCGCGCCATTCGATTGATGCTGCTCGTCCTGTTGATGAGAATTGATGAGAAGGAGAGAAATATTAATTATGGTAAACACTTCTTCTTTTTTTTTTGCTCGCGCTGCTGTCGACGACGACGTCGAGACGTGCGTCGCGAAATGATGCGATTTTTTGCGATGGATGGCGATGATGTACATAGGTTCTTTCGAGAGCAGACGGATCAAACGGAAAATGCCTAAGCAATGAGTGCCAGGAGAACTGTAATTGAAAAATTAATTTCTTAGCCACTTAGAAACGGCAATTATTCAACGGTTCTAATTTGTACGCGAAGCCGACCAGAGAAGCGCGGTTACCATATGGGTGAACCGATGAGCGGACTTGATTGAGTTGGGAAATTCTGGTGTTAAGCCGTGAGTGCATTGTTTTTGTGCATTTTAATTGCGAATGGCTGTTGATGATTGGAATTGAATTTGTGAAAGTGTTTCATTACAGCAAAGTGCTGAACCACCCGCGCTGGCATGTTTGAAGGGAAGAAAACCAACAACGACAAACGAGGTGACAAAGAAGAAAAGCTCCGTTTCAGCTTCCTGAACACGCCAACCGCTGTCGACCGATCGGTGGACGTTGTTACCATCATTCCACACGCCGTTCAAGAGAGCCAAGCGAGCAAGGTATTCAGGAATAATATCCATAAATTATCCTCTGTTAACTGTTTCATAAATTTCCGGCGATCTGTCCCGGGTGCAGAAGACAAGGCAACAGGCGAAAATTTGTATTGGAGCCTTGTTTGCGGAGGCGGATCCGAACCCGGAGAGAGATCGTTCACTTGGATCACGAAAAGGACCTTCCATCTGCCACATCGTCGTGCGATCTCGCGTGCCCGGGTGCTGTTTTCATTATCGCCGAGATGGTTAATTAATTTTCCCGACGACGACGACGATGTTCGAACGACAGGCAGTGGGGCGATCCGGAAGGAGCCCGGTGTTTGTTATTTGCAATTTTAATTTTTCGCTACCAAACTCGATCACGGACGGAGGATCTTTCTTTCCACCCAAAGGTTCTAGCGATGGCAGAACAGAAGTCTTGTTGGGCTCATTTGTAATTCCACTTAGTACGAGGGGGAAAGCTCACGATGGCGTCCAACTGTCGCGTGAGCTTCGTCGGTGTTAGGAAATGGATGATCAGTTCAGAGTGCAGCAAAAACGACACGGTAGGTCACATTACAAGGCCACTTTTCTTCTAATGTGGCGAACGTTGTCGGAGACGGACGTGGGAATTTCTGCCCGCTTGAATGTTCAAGCAAATGTCTATGCGATGTATGCTGCGTGCCGTAATTATAGGGATGTCACGCAAGATGTGGTTTTGAAAATTACTACTTTCGCTTTGTGAGACCCATGCTGCAGTGGAGGTCAATCCACTCACTGGAGGTTTCAGTTTTTTTTTTCGGTATGCCGTGTCCGGTCGTGGCTGAAATATTGGTATAAGATATTGACGGTTTAATGTTGACTTTAGTTAAAGAAATCAAGAATAACGCCTTCTAAAAATTCTAAAGTCTTGTGAAAAATCCTTAAATGGATCATGTCAGCCAAAGAGTCCAAATCACTTGTAGAAGATCATCTCAGATTGAATCCAAACATTAAAGAATTGGTCAACAAGCGCCTGTTTGTAAAAATTACAAGTTTTGTGTGGAATGGATCACCCTCAATTCCAAAGAATTTAAATTCCATCACCACATAAAGGGTGTCCACGATGAAATTGCCACACTATGAAATTGCTCTAACTTTTTAACCGTTGGGTAGAATTTAATGAAAATTTGGGTGGATTTAGTTCATAGTGCATTATTTACATCCTGCAAGTTTTAAAGTCCTGTGATCAAAACTCGCGGAACAGCTCGTGCGTGATAAAATCTTGCGCATTCATCACGAGAACAAGGATCTCTCGTATCGTTCCATCGCTAAAACGTTGGGAATCGCGAATTCCACGGTGTCGCGAGTGATTAAGCGGTTCGAGGAACGGTTGACCACCGATCGGAAGCCCAGAAGTGAAGGAAAAAGTATTCCGTACAACACCAAAAATCACAACCGCGTAGTTGAGGCCTTCAACCGAAATCCGAACGCCTCCGTTCGGGATGTGGCTAAGAAGCTGCACCTAAGCCGAAGTTTTGTCCAGAAGGCCAAAACTAAGGCTGGGCTTCGATCGTTCAAGGTACAAAAGGCCCCTAATCGCGACGAGAAGCAGAACAAGGCCGGCAAAACCCGTGCCAGGATGTTGTACCTCAACATGCTGACGAAAGTTGAATGCTGCATCATGGACGACGAAACATATGTGAAGGCCGACTTCAAACAGATCCCCGGCAACCTGTTTTTCACGGCCAAGGATAAGTTTAGCGTTCCGGAGCATGTCCGCACTCAGAAGATGTCTAAATTTGCGAAGAAATTCCTGGTTTGGCAAGCCATCTGCACGTGCGGGAAGCGGAGTGCACCTTTCGTGACCCAGGACACGATGAACGGACAGGTGTACATAAAAGAGTGCCTCCAGAAGCGGCTGCTTCCTCTCCTGAAGGCCCACAACGTCCCAACAATCTTCTGGCCGGATTTGGCCTCATGCCACTACTCCAAGGACGTGCTGAAGTGGTATGCGGACAATAAGGTCAATTTCGTGCCGAAAATGTTCAACCCTCCCAACACTCCGGAGCTCCGCCCCATCGAGAAGTACTGGGCGATTATGAAGCAGTACCTTCTTAAACGACCTAAGGTAGTGAAGACAGTCGAGGAACTGAAGAAAGTATGGGTTTACATGCAAAAAACGGTTGATTCACAGGTTGTGCAGAATCTTATGGCCGGGGTTAAGGCCAAGGTGTGGGCATTTGCGTATGGACTGTAAATGAAATACGAGTAAAATGGTAAAATGAAGTTTAATAGTTATTTCTCAATCCCTGAAAATTTGATGGCAATCGGATGAAAACTCGAATTTTGCGAATCAATTTTGTGTGTGGCAATTTTATCGTGGACACCCTTTATTGAAACGCTATTGAAGAAAATGTTTATTTTGTTTATTATTAAATTTGCCTTTGGAACATACATAACTAATGTCATGCAAAAAAGTGATTTTTTAGACTCCCCCCTCTCCCCCTCACGTTTTTATTATTTAGTTTTTAGTTTTTGATAGACCTTCAATTTTTTTTATGGATTGTCACGTTTTTCCAAATGCAAACTATTTTTTTAAAACTTCCAAGGTAAATACACATCCCATGTATGCATCTATGTGCAATTTGGTCGGTTCGTGTGACCGAGTAGCAACTGAAGTAAGTGCGGTCACATAAGTTCAAACCCAAGCTAAATGAACCCCCCCCCCCCCCCCCCCCCCCCCACACACACATTGGCACAATTCTGAAAAAAGACGGTCAAAAACATTTTCACCTTTTTGTCATCATTTTATCGACTGGGTCTCTTCAGAAGAGTTGCTCAAAATGTTATTCCGCATCTTTTGAAAAAACACGCCTAACCATTCATAAGGGCGTAACAACACTTTCAAATTCTAACTTTTTTCAGCTACGAGATAACGGGTTATTATCTTGGACAAAGTTGTAGAACAAGTAATTTTAAGAAAAGTTGCTGAAGACACTAAGTTTGTAGAGCCTAACGTTAAAGAGATATAATTGTTTTTTTTTTCAGCACTACCTTAAAACCGTTTTTTTTTAGATAATTAGTACTTTGTTCAAATTTGACTAGGTACCCTTTAGTACCCAACGCTGAAAATTTCAGGAATACTAGTTCATAAAATAATCTTGTATTAGGACCCACCCACCCTTTTTAACGCGGTTGATTATGACGTCATACAGACACTTGAATCACCATATATCAAAATGTGGTCACCAAAGAGCTTTGGTGTAGTCAGCAAAAATGTGTATTTTAATAATTCCTACAATTTCTTAGAACACATTGAAATCGTCAAATTTGAACAAAGTACTAATTATCTAAAAAAAATCGGTTTTAAGGTAGTGCTGAAAAAAACCAATTATATCTCTTTAACGTTAGGCTCTACAAACTTAGTGTCTTCAGCAACTTTTCTTAAAATTACTTGTTCTACAACTTTGTCCAAGACAATAACCCGTTATCTCGTAGCTGAAAAAAGTTAGAATTTGAAAGTGTAGTTCCGCCCTTATGAATGGTTAGGCGTATTTTTTTCAAAAGATGCGGAATAACATTGTGAGCAACTCTTCTGAAGACACCTAGTCGATAAAATGATGACAAAAGGGTGAACATGATTTTGACCGTCTTTTTTCAGAATTGTGCCAATGTGCCCCGGTCCATGCGACACCCCCTCCACCCATTTTAGTGATTTTCAAAAAATGACAGAAGTAATACGTGATAGAATCTAGGAAAGGCTAATTTACCGTCTATTCTCAGATTTTCAGAGCTATTTTCATTGGAACTTTTAATTCCAATAACGTCGAAATATCCTAAGAAAAAAAATCAGTTGATTGTCTCAATCAAGTAAACCACCATCACACTCTGTGAGTGGCTTTAAGACATCTTGAACAGTAATTTATAAACTGTTTGTTTTCCAAAATAGTTAATCACTATCGCATTTATAAATGGCTCAAACAGCGTCTGTTGGTTTAAATCGGCACTAATATTTAAAAAAAAATGTTTTTTGCACCTTCCATAAATCATATAAATGAAGAACAATCTGAAAACAAAGATAAACAAGAATACAGCGTCTCGTTAACCAAAACAAACCCTGCTGCCAACCCAACCCTTTTATCGAACATCCCAGTGATGTCTCGTGATCGAGCAGAGGATTTCCCGGCTTCCAAAAAAGCGAGAATCACTTCAACACACTCCTTTGCATTCCTCCGTTAACCTGCATTCGGATGGAGTCTTTGATTTGTGACATTATGATGAAACAGCTCAGAGAAGGTTTGATCACCGACATCTTTTATCCACCGTCGATATCTGTCCAAGGATAACGAAATCGAAATGAAGTCTCAACCTGCTGCCTCGACAGCCCTGAAACATACGGTTTGAAGAATCTTTCGCCACCTCACGGCAGGTCTTTAGTAGCGCAAATTCCTATTTTCTTTCTTCTTATGATAGGTAAAGAGAGAGATGGAGATAGAGAAAGAGAGAGATAAAGAGAGAGAAATAGAGAGTAAGCGAGAAAGAGAGAGAGAGCGAGAGAGAGAGAGGGAGAGAGATAAAGAGACCCCATTTTCTGTTACATGCGAGAAAGGTTGTGGAGTTCTCTGCATCTATCTTAATTATGTGTTAGCCTAACTGTTTTACGATGCTTATTTGATTTTCAACATTTTAGCGGAACATTTTTTTATTGTTTTTTATTTTCCAATTTTTTTTTTCAAACTGTTTTTTTACTTGTATTCCATAACATTAACTTCCATTCCACTTATAAGAAGTAAGGTACCGCGGGGCAAGTTGAAATGCGGGGTAAGTTGAAACGGAAGCGATAACTTTTAATATAAAAGTGCAATGGACCTATTTTTTTTTTTTGTAGCAGAGACTTCTACTAAACGCACTTCTTGACTGTCATAACTCGCTATTTTGAACCCCTAAACGCACTCCGCGGCTTTGTTTATTTTTCGTCACCCGCGAAATTAAGTCGAACATTTTCTTGCTAAACTTAAATCGCTCAAAAAACATTGTTGCATTTGATTTCAATTGGATATTTGTCCTTCAGGTAACTATTTAGTATTGATTTAATGTAGTTAGTGTGGAAAATATGCGAAGAAACCATTTTTTCACGCTTAATTTTGACCGTTTCACCTTGCCCCGCATTTTTTCCACCTTGGGGCAAATAGAAACACGCACACGCACACCTATATTAATGGGTGGAATTGATTAAAATCTCTTCGACTGCGGAATTTCTATTGAAAGCATTGACTTTTGTGAAATAATTTACTTGATACCCTCTTCCTTTCACTTCGTTTTGTGAGTAAATGAAAGCACCAAAAATTACGTCATACTGTTCAATCGAACAAATTAATTTCTCACTTTATTACTTTTAAATGTACAAGCCCTCAAACACCACCACCCCCAACACCATTCCACCCTCTAATTCTTTGTGTAGTTTAGGGGTGCGATTTTTCAGCAAGTCAGTGTGATAGAGACAATATATTTTTTTCAGTGCAAGAATATCTTACCTGACGTGATGAAAATGAACCATCAACACTGTCCAAAGCTCTAGAACCACATGTGTCATTTTCATACCTGTACTAGAAACAACGAATGCTTCTGTGAGAGAGCTTGAGGTTCACTCATGAACCATGTTGAACCCAAGTAACAATTTAAGTTTTATTCCAGCCGTATAGTATTCCTCCCGGCTTTGTTGACAAAACTACATTCAAAACTGTTTTGTCTACCAACACCTCCTATATGCCTCTTTAAAGCCAAAATTTGTACAAAATGGCCCACTCTATAGACGGTTGTGAAAACAGTTTATTAAAACCTTGATAAGACCATAAAGATTTTGAAAACGTTCTATGGATAGAGAACCTTCAAAAAACCTACTGGCTGCCATGAAAACCAGCATACGGCCAAATGGCCACAGCTGTCAAACACAACTGTGATATCGTGGTTGATTTTTGTTGTTCTGCTTTGTTCGATTCTCTGCTCTTCTGATGCATTGAGCTTTACTGCTACTAATATCTGAGAAAAAAGGTCTGCTGTTGCGGGAAATTTTGTTTGATAACAAAATATCGAAAACAAATTGAGTTTTTTACAGCGTATCATGCTCCGAATCATATACGCATTTAATTTTGTGGTGAATATTGGCCCGATAAGAGCCGAAAATTAATGCGCCACGGAAATTATGCGAGTTTACAACAATTTACACAAAATTTAAACAAATATATTCGATAAATTAATCATGAATTGCTTGAAAATTGATGGAATTCAATAAGGTTATCTAAAAAAATGCAGAAATTGGTCTCCGATCTACGGTTTATTTACATTACATATAAAATTTGGTGCATTTATTTTTCCACATTTCAATTATTTCTTATATTTCAATATGGCGATTGGAAAAAGATCACAATTCTTCCATAAAGTCAAGCAATCTTCGCAATGACTACATTAAAACTATTTGGTTATTTTGTGGCTTCCCTCAATGTCAATTTGCCGTTTAATGCATTTACTGGAGCCAGAGCGTTTTAAAATGCTTTTTCAACTGACCATAATAAGATAATATGAATGAGTCCTAAAACGGCATTTCAAAACAGCATTTTATGAGTTCATAAAGTCGAAAGAAAACCTTTGATAGGAGTAAAAGGAATTTGAGTAAACGAGGTTTTAAGATCGTAGTAAACAAGCTGTGTAGGTTCTCATAAACCTCACTAAAATATGAAACCTATTGGCACCTCTTGGTGTCATAATAAAACCAAATTGATTTCTAGTGGCTTTGATAAAACCTTAATAAATCTTAATAAAGCAGGATGGTTTTGGCAATGTTACTTGGGAAGTTTGTCATAGAAGTTCCGCAAAAGCTTCATTCGTTCAGTGTTTTCTGTCACACAAGCGTTCCATTCATTGAGACAAACGCAAGAGCCCGATCAGTACCAATTAAAGTTGGTGAAATTTTCAAAAGTGGTTGTGTCACAGAAAAACTTTGTAGAATTAATACGCAATGAAGCCTGAAACATTTCAGCTAAGATAAAAAAAAAGAATCTAGGAAGCGGACTAGTGACCAGAACCTCACCAAAAGTGCAGATCAATACGTCCAAACGCACCTACGAGCAGGCTTCCTACGATCCGGGCAACACACTCCGTCATTTTCGCTCAAAGCAAACGGGGGGAGCAATGAAAGTAGGTTTGCTGGACGAAAATGGCACCCCCGTCTAGAAACCTCGTGAATTAAAAAAATGACGATTCGCATGGACGAGCAGTTGTTCATAGACTCGCTGTTCAAGGATATCGCGATGACCAACAACCAAATGCATCGAATGGGAAGGATTTCGACAAAGAAATGGCGCTCTTGGTTCAACAATCAACCGGCAAATATGAAGAAAATCTTGCAGTCAGCAGCAGACGAGATCCACGGCGTCATCGTCAAAGAAATGAGGGCAAAACTCCTCAGCTTGAAAGTCGGCTTGGCATAAAAATATTACCAGCACGTACTAGGCTTTTAGTATAGCACATATGCTCGTGACAAAATATGATTTGCATATTCCGAAGCTCTTGCACGGAGTGAATGTGATTTTTAGACTGAAGTAATTTTCCACAGATTTCATCAAGTGAAAATGAAAAATCGCACCACTTATTAAAATGGTACTTAAACTCGATGTTTTTTAGTATTTTTGTATTACATTGAAATAAACCCTCCGCACATGTATGTGGCCTCAACAGCATCCTTACTGTTGGTTCAATCGGGGCCAAAGTTTTAATAACTTTAATGTTCATCTCTGTATGTTAAATATCTTATTACCGTTTACCAAAACGGATCCTGCTGCAAACCCAACCATTTTATCCAACATCCCAGTGATTTCTCGTGGAAGTGCAGAGGATTTCTCGGCTTCCTTCAAAGCGATTATCACGTCAACATATTCCTACCATTCCATTCCCTTCTTGACCCTAGTATGGGTTCACTAGTTTTTACACATTGAGGATGTATGCTAGTCTTAAGCATCATCTGATGGCGCTCTGTGTAATGACAGCTGATCTGACAATGACAGAGTAACAACCCCGGTGGGTTAATCATGCTCATGACCATGCTCAACCAGCCTTAGGCTGAAAGTCACATAAGTACGAAACAACAACAACAACATAAATATCTTGTAGTTGGAAAGGCATTCCATGAACCTGTTGGATTCGGAATATTCGTTTTGTGTTTAACCATTTAAATTCGACTCAGTAATTTTTCTAAATACTTTCTGTGGTGTAATTCGAGTAAACGAGAACAAATGAGCTGAAAATAGTCCCTCACAGCCTATGGGCACCCTCCTGGATGATTCGAAATGATCAAGGAGCTAGCCGATTCATATCACTGGCCAAAGGGCAACTTTCCAGTAAAACCGAAACAAGCAGAGAAGTGATTCATCCATATATTTCGGTTAAAAATCTTATAGATACATGCTTTTGCGCAAGTGTTTGGTTAATTGAATGTTGCTTCACTAAGCATAGTTGCACAAAGTAGAATTTCAAAAAAAGTTTCCTGATTCTACCTGAAATCCTTACTTCGTTATAATCATGCTATCCAGCTTGAGGTATTACATTCCGTAACGTTTGCAAAACGAATAATTCATCGTCATATGTGTTGACATTGAATTTTATGACCCTACCTCTTGCTTGGTACCGATCAAAATCGCACCTTTAGGTATGATTTGAACGTATCATATAAACTTGTTGTTGAGCTTCCTCAAGGTACATTGTTACCGTCTACTCTACAGTGATCGATCATAATGAGCACCAGCATGGCCTGCTTTGACAATGGTTCAACCCGTGTAGAAAACATCCAACCCATTTCCGCGTGCTGCATTTGCCTCCAAAGGGGTAGGTTAGTCTGTATTCCCAACCGACGGTACATACAGGATGTCCTCGCCAACGACTTTTCCCAGTACGTCATATTGGCGAACAAGTCCCATCTGTGCCTCCAGTGCTGCCTGATGATGCAGATGTGCTGCAACATCAACGATTGGAACCGTGGGATGGATCTTTTCGACGTATACTACCGATCGCAGTGCGTTGAAATCCCGGAGGAATACGACTCCTCGTTTAGCGGTCGCAAGCGCAAACGTACGCTGGACGTTTCGAAGTTTCAAGTCGTCAAAAGGCGACTGTTTGAGGC
The DNA here is from genome assembly GCA_024533555.2 of Aedes koreicus. Classification (NCBI taxonomy): domain Eukaryota; kingdom Metazoa; phylum Arthropoda; class Insecta; order Diptera; family Culicidae; genus Aedes; species Aedes koreicus. Next base: position 37,786 of record JAHHFK020003404.1, read on the forward strand.
GGAAGCAGATCGACCAACCAGTGGACCCCCTGATGGAATCCAATAGTTTAGTGGAAGCGGAAGGATCAGATCAGATGATGGGGAAAGTGGCAGTGTCATTGTGGATGAATGAAGCCATTTACTATTACTTTGTGGATACCCGAGCAGGAAAGAATAACTTGATAACTAGCCTTGGTATTTAAGAGCTCAGATTAAGAGGTAAAATACCTGACGATAAAACCATAAATTGTTATGCGAATACCAAATCGAAGTAAGACAATACCAAAATAGTACCTCTCAGGTATTCGCAGGTATCCCAAATAACAAGTTTTGTTATTCGAGAGATATTTTGCTTGCAATTCTTAGGTATTTTTTTAAGGTATTTTACCTCTTAATCTGAGCTCTTCAATACCAAGGCCAGTTATCAAGATCAAAATTAGGTATTTATATGTTGTTGTCTCCTGCTCGAGTGCTGAGAGATAATCGTGAAATAATAAGACTGAAATCTAAAAATGTTCCTTTTCTGTGTTTAATTCTTATGAATGAAATAAAGGTAGACTTGAATCGAAAAGAATGATTTTTAATTTGCTAAAAATACGAATGGTTTAAAATGATCATTTTGACATTATCATGTTAGTTTCAGATATTGCCGCAGAGATGGCGCTGCAGTTCAACTGTGCCACGACACATGACCTACTGAGAAACTTTATCCAAGACGGCAGCTTCATTAAGCAAAGATATACTGCAGCGCTATCTTAGTGGTCAGATGTGGAATTAATATTATAATATCTGATATGGGCCGGTTCATAAACCACGTAGACTTATTTTTGAAAATCTCAGACCCCCCTCCCCCCCTCGTAGACTTTTCTCCATACAATTTTTTTGAAATTTTGTATGGAGCGTAGACTTTGGTCAAACCCCCCCCCCCCCCCCCCCCCAAAAAAGTCTACGTGGTTTATGAATAGCCCCTATGCCCTTCAGCGATGAATCCTCCACCAATGTAGCCACACCCAGCGATCACCAAGAGGATTGTTGAAACCTCAATCAGATAACGGATGTGAACAACACCAGTCTACTGGAAGTTAATGCACAGCGTATCGTGAGTTAAATGCACAGCGTATATTAGTTAATCTATTACTTGTTAAAACTTTATCCTAGAGTGCTATTACTCATTAAAACTATACTAGGATAAGTGAAAATATTGAAAATTAATTATTCAGCTTGAACTGAATTAAGATTTGAATTGGTCAAATACGGTAAGCCATAATTTGCATTCATTTTTGTTGTGAAACCAATTCTAATGGCATTGCAGATTGTAAACATTAGATTTCCGATGACTAATAGTTGATTTGCTTACAACTGCAGTGACGGCAATACAATTAGACCAAAGCAAGATTTTCATACAACATGGTCAAATTTTTGTTGAATTGAACTGAAGTTTTGGCAACAGCCTAGAAATAACCTGAATTTTCATCTGTATTAAATTCATAATTTTTCATTCACCACTTCAGAAGCTACAGCCACCATCTAAGGCAAAACAATTAGACGACCTTTCTATTTCCAGAGATAAGGCCTTGTTAGTGAGTTTAAATTTCGATCTGTAGTGTACTGATTTTAAAATGACCCGTATATCAATACTCAAAATTCAGATCCTCAAATTCGACCATTATTTATGGAAATCAAAAGGTGGTCTTATTGTTTTGTCGTATGCGGCGTCTGTCAATTTTAAAATTCTGAATGTTAAATTGTGGATTTCATGCAGCTGCAAATTTAGGCTACTTCTGGCCAATTGCCGAAATTTCAGATCAATTGGTTCTCGGAAAAATGTAAGACAAGCCCCCCAATATGACCATTTTGTATGAAAATCTGGCTTTGGTCTTATTGTACTGTCCGTCACTGTACTTAAGTTAGGAAAAGGTAATTAAACTACACTATTGCTACGAATGAAATTAACGGGTGTTCAATAAAAAATGAGAATGATTTCAATACCTTTCTGTAATTAAAGTAAGGAGCGTAAATTTTTTTTCTCTCCAAGAGAATTGCTCTCTGGACTCCCTAGAAATGGGTGGCATATTTCTTTTCGCTCGGGTGCTGTCAGTTCAATCGAAGATGGCGTCGAAACAGCAAGCACTCCGCGAGCGTGTTGTACGGTTTTACGAAACACATAGTCATCGTGGGAAAAAGTTTTCGGTACACCACTTTCGAGACGAAAACGTGCCCATGAGTACAGTTTACCGGATCCTGGCATTCCTGAGCGTGGAGTGGAAGGCCGGTAACGGCCATCCGGCGAAGATAATGACGAAGAAGAAGAAGAAGAGGAAAGCGTTGACTGTTCGACAACAAGGACGGATTGAGTTTGCGTGAAGCCGGCCGAAAATATCACTGCTCCCATACCTTGATTCACCGAACCGTCAAGATGGAGGACACCATCTGTTGGGAGAAGACCCGGTCCCCGAGTACACGGACGAGCAGATAGCGACCGTGAAATCGCAGTAGCCTGGGCGATGCTGTCAATCTGACAATAGCAAAGTGAGGGGGTGCGACCGAAGGTCGTGTACCTTTAAATCATATTGTATATTTCCCATTCTCATTTGATCAATAATTTCAGCACGCTTTGGAATCATTTTTGCATTCCAAAACCATGTGGACCACCCTCCTCGCCCGACCACGCTACGGCACTGCTCATAAATGAGTAAAAATGATAAACTAAGAAAGCATTGTCAATTAGATCCGTTTTTTATATTGGTAACTCACAATTCTATTACCGTCCTGTTTACCGAATTTGCCAGATTTCGGTAACCAGGTCGGTAATCGAGTTCGTGGGCTTCCAGAATCAGCAAAACTGATCAGGGTTTCTTTGTTTACTATTTTTACTCATTTTTAAGCACGTTGGGACGTTTTAGAATATTTCAATGTGATTTGAGAACAACAATAAAAAATCAATAAAATTTACCAGTAATAAGCCCAAGGTGCCAGAAGGTTCTCATCTTGGCCCATTACTGTTTATTATACTGTTGATTTTTAATCATCTGATTGAACTTATATAGGGTGCGAGACCAATTCTTGTCAGCAATCGCTATTACTCAGCCGCACAAGACCAAAATTATGTTCATGAATAGTTTCATATAGACAGTAGTCATATAAAAAAAATCAAATCATTCGATTTCAAAACGGTTGAGCAATAGCAATTGGCGACAGGAACTAGCCCACTGCTCCGCTTCCTTAGCTGACGACGTGAAACATGAAGTTGAAGCCAAGACTTCACAGCATATTTACATTTTTGCGTACACTCCTCAAATATAGCCACTTCAACGGTTCAAAGAAAAGTTGGCACCTTCAGCCTCACTTTAACCTCCAATTGTTTACTACGATTTTTTATGCCAAATTTACCATTCTTCCTCCTATTTTCTACTTTTTGGACCAGGTTCATCAGTTTAGCATACACAATTAACGTTTTAATTACGGTTCATTTTCCGAAGATCAAAATGACCAAAACAAAAGATGATCGTTCCGATTTGTTTAGGATAATAGGATCAATTTATTAACTCAAAAACAGACATCAAAAAGATCGATCTCGTAAAGGTCAATCCAAGGTCAACTGACATTAGTCCATTTTTTTCCAGGCTAGAAGTAGACTACTTATAAAAAATCATGAAGTTCATGCCGTCAAAAGGCATGTTTCGGTGAAAATCCGTTTTTGTCCCCTCTTAAAGGGTTCTTACAGGGCATCCAGGTTGTCTCATAATTTCCAATATGGTCATGGGTTCATTTCAAGGCTCGAAGTAGACTACTCTACAAAAATTATGAAGTTTGAGCCGTCGAAAGGCATGTTTCGGCGAAAATTTGTATTTTTCCTCTCCTAAACGGTTCCTTCGGGGCATCCGAATAGTTCCGGAGTAGCTTATTTATTGGTCCGTTTTATGGCTAGAAGTAGACTACTTATACAAAATCATGCAGTTTGAGCCGTCGAAAGGCATGTTTCGGCGAAAACCTGTATTTGTCTCCTTCTAAACGGTTCCTCTGGGGCATCTGGATTGTCCCAGAATGGCCAATATAGTCATTGGTCCATTTCTAGGGTAGATGTAGACTACTTATAAAAAATCATGAAGTTTGAGCTGTCGAAAGGCATGTTTCGGCGAAAATTTGTATTTGTCCCCTCCTAAACGGTTCCCCCGAAGCATCCGGATTGTCCCAGAATAGTCAATATGATCATTAGGCCATTTCAAGGCTAGAAGTAGACTATTTATAAGAAATCATGAAGTTTGAGCCGTCGAAAGGCATGTTTCGGTGAAAATTTGTATTTGTCCCATCCTAAACGGTTCCCCCGGGGTATCCGGATTACCCCAGAATGGACAATATGATCATTGGTCCATTTCAAGACTAGAAGTAGACTATTCATGACGAATCATGAAGTTTGAGCCGTCGAAAAGCATGTTCCGATGAAAATTTGTGGCTGTCGCCGCCTCACGGATCGTGGTATAACATGCCTTTATTCCGGCACAGATTTCTTAGAGCCAATGGGGTTGAAATGGGCAGTACTCACCAGAAACTAAAAATTGAGACTCTAATAGGCATTTTGACTGCAAAAACATCAAATTTGGTCATATAAAATTGCCACAATTTGAATTTGAAATCCGGGTCAATATGACCCGAAACACCTTATTCGTCACAAAATGTTAACACCCAAGGAAGGTTAATAAAAAATACTGAATTCGTTGAAAAAAATTTTTTTTTTTTTTATGAAAAAAAATATTTTTTTTTTTTTTATAACCCCCCTTATTTTAAAAAAAAAAAAAAAAAAAAGGAAAGATGGAAAAAAACAGACAGAAAAAAAAAGAAGACGCAACAAAAAAAAAAAAAAAAGAGAAAAAAACATAAAAAACAAAACCAAATTATAACGAGGAAAGCTCATACATGGAAATTATAACTCTCCCTTTGACAGAAGAATAAATAAATCGAGTGTTAAATATCCGAAACCTTCATTGACTTGATACTAGTAACAGTAACAATATCAGAGGGCGACAAATGGCATACCGAGAAACTTTGCCGAGGACCCACTCTCTCTAGAGCTTCATTTTGCAAAGATAGGCTGCAGCGCCATCTCTGCGGTACGATCTAGAACTAATGTGATTATTTCGAATGTCTTCATCTTACATTCTCAACAACTTTGCTGAAGACGGCAACTCTCTAGAGCCTCATTTGGCAAAGATAGACTGCAGCGCCATCTCTGCGTCAAAATCTGGAACTAATCTGATAAAGTCAAATGCCTACATTTTATATTCCAAACAACTTTGCACAAGACGGCAACTCTCTAGAGGCTCATTTGACAATAATAGACTCTCCGTGGCAAAATCTGGAACTAATCTGATAATGTCAAATGACTACATTTTATTTCAAAAATTTTGAAGAAGACGGCAACTCTCTAGAGGCTCATTTGACAATAATAGACTCTCCGTGGCAAAATCTGGAACTAATCTGATAATGTCAAATGACTACATTTTATATTCCAAACATTTGAAGACGGCAACTCTCTAGAGCCTCATTTGGCAAAGATAGACTGCAGCGCCATCTCTGCGGCAAAATCTGGAACTAATCTGATAATGTCAAATGACTACATTTTATATCCCAAACAAATTTGTTGAAGATGGACACTCTCTAGAGCCTCATTTGGTAAAGATAGACTGCAGCGCCATCTCTGCAGCACGATTTGGAACTAATATGATCATATGATTCATCACGCACTGAGAAACTTTGCTGTAGACGCCAATTCTCTACAATGAGTCTGGAATGTTTCATATGCATTTCTGTTGTAGCAGATTCCCGGGAGACAATGTTACCGGCATCAGTTCTTGTTTTGTTCTAAAGCATCTTTGAGACCAAAACCTTTCAACAGGTGCCTAAACATTTACTCTAAGTTTAAATTTCTAAATTCTACGAAGGTATGAAATCCGGGTCAATATTGACCCTAATGTCTTATGTGTCACTTTTTTTTACCAACACCTTACACTGATTTTAAAAAAAATATTTGTTTGCAAAAATGAAATGACGAAATGAAATGAATTCTGTAAAATAACAAAAGTCAGAAAATTTCAGCGCGATTGGTTTAAAAAGAAAAAGAATAGTGTACATTGAAGTTGCGCCTTGGGTCAGAATTGAACCGAATATCTTAGGAAGGTTAATACTCAAAATAGAACAACATCACTCAAACCACACACAAAAAAAAAAAAACATTTATATGGTTATTTCTAATAAAAAGGTTTTTTTTCTCTTCATATTTTTGCTTGAACATGTTGTAGTACTTCAATTGTAAGGATTTTTTTCCAAAATTTTATTAACGTCACTCTAATTACGAAATAGAAAAATACGAGTAAGATATCACAGATCTGGAATGAAACAAATCATTTAAACTTGACCATATTCTGAGGGTAATGATATTCTAATTTCATGTAAGGGATGCATAAGAAACAAATGTTTTTATACCCGGCCTATTTTTTTCGAATGAAGAATCGTATCGACTAGTTGTTTATAACCGAATAAACACCTCTAGTTTATGGCAATTGGGAACTTCAGATTCTTCAATTTCCCTTGTTTCCCCACAACCAGCGCAAGATCGTGAACAGCACCCCATAAGACCTGATTCTGTAAACTCATTTTGAAACCCTTGTGGCTTAAGTTTCCACCTTGCAAAGGTTAATCAACTAGCTAATGAAAATTAGCGTCTTATCCCGACTTCTAAAAGGGTTTGTCAACTGCAATCCCCATCACAGCCATTTCCCGGTCCGACTTGGATATTTATTCGAGCACACACCGAAAAAAAAACCGTACTTAACATATTTTGTCGCTTGTCCGGCCGTCACGGTACCGAACATAACAAGCTGGCATTCATAAGGCTTCCTCGTCACGAAATGCCATTTTCAACGCGGCCCGAGTTTCCCCCGGTTGCAGGCAGTGCAGGCACACTTACATACCTGTTCTCTCCTGTGGTGCGACGTGGCTGCACCCACCGGCCTCAGAGCACGAGAGCACGAAACGCATTCCCAATAATTCAGTCCAGTCCAGTTGGTTGCCGGAGTTAATTTAGCACCCAGTAAAGGATTATCGCATTTCAACCGACAACAACGGGGAAGCGATTATCCTGTTGGGTTTCACTTTCAACCGGAGACTGGTAAATTGACTGACTGACTGACGACCTTTCGGGCGGAGAAGAACAAACAGAGCCACCGGATAAACAGCCGCATTTAGATGGTGAAAATAAACGTTTAATGCATTTACCTACCGGGCACAATGAGAGGGTGTGTTCCAACAAAACGACCCTTTAAAAGTGTTGACGGATAGACCTTGGATTTGGTTATGACCCCATCATCAGGACGCCCAGTCAGATAGATGATTCAATTACCAGATTCTGATTGCATTCATTTCCCGCAAATGCAAGCCAACGCTCACCTTAACCTTTCCGGACGCGTATAACACCCTAGCGCCCAGTCGAGACGGGCAATCACAGTGATGGAAGCTGCGTGCGGCACAAGGACCTGCATCGGGAATTAATCGCACGATTTTCGATTAACCCCTAGTGAGGCTGCAAAGACAACGTTTCCCCGGTTTTCAAGAGTGACGATCACTGCAGATAATTATGGCTACTCCCACTTAGGTTTAGTTTCCGTCTCAGTAGGGAATCCTTCGTGTTTAGTGCCAGATTTCGTGGCGCGGAATTGTAAAGGTCATCGCAATCAGGGTTCGCTGTAGCTCCAGGTGAGATACGGGCACGGGGGATCATTTGTTATTTACAATATAATGAAGTTTTAACGATGCAAATGACACACGGTTGAAAAGAGGAGGTTGAGTCGTAATTGATTGGCTATTCGTGGCAATCGGATGCCGTGCGTGTATTACCATACTGAACCACGGGAATTCAGCATTATTTATCAGCCATTAGATTCGATAATATCGATAATCGAATAATCGTCCATATTTATTCCTTTTTATCGGCCAATTGACTGAATTAAAAGATTTTTTAAGTGAATTTTTTTAATGAACGGATGAATCACAAACTTTCAAATTTAGTTTAATTATTATTTTATTTATTGAAGTAATTTTCATTTTATGTTTCATAAAGCTTCCCTATTTGCGCTTTTTACGGCGTATTAAAGTATTATACACATATATTGATTAGCTGTATTTGTCATTTAAAAGTTATTTCAACTTGTTTATTACGAGCTGTGTTGCTTGGGAATTAATGTCTTGTAGATGATCAACTGTGTAGTTCGGCGAACTCATGATCCTAGCGTCGTTCGGAACCCAAAATGGGCACGATTTCCAGCCAAAACGCCCTTTTGGTGTCTTTCTGCTGGTGTCGTTATCAGCGGTCACCAATGAGCCCATATACACTAATTCGTATTTTCTTCGTTTTCTTCTTCAATTTCATCTAATTTTTCCTTTCTAGTCTTCTTCTTGCCATTTTTTTCTTCTACAACAGTTTCGTTTGTTTTTCCGATTTCTTACACTCTTACTCTCTGTTCACTGTTTTCCATCTCACAGCGATGGTTTTCCTTTCCATACATGGAAAGTATCTGCATTACTTATCAGTAAGATGCCTAAAGCTGGCTTTAACCGATTCCTGTACCGGTGACTCGGCACCGGTCTCTGTCACCGTTCAACTTACAAAAGATTGGCCAAATCGAAGCGCGACTTCTTCAGCACTTTAATCTTACGAATGTAGACATTTTGCAGCGGGTGGTTATCCTGGCACGAGTTCTCGATATACTTGACCGTGAAGTCAGGCAAGAGCTTCCTGCAGATCCTGCTTGTCACATAACGGGTAATTATCATAGTCGTTTCCGGTGGATTTCCTTGATCTGAGAGTGCTGGGCATTGCAAGTCTTGCGCTGCGAAGCCGATGGAAAAACACGCAACAGATAACCGTCGATGGTCTTGTCATCGATTTGCCATTCCTTGACCATGGATCTGAGTTTATCAGTGGTTAAGTCTATTCCGTGGATAAGCAAGTTAAGGCCATGGACATCTTCGGCAATCAGCTTGAACTTACGGACCGATCATCCGTCATCATTCTACAAATCGGCCAAAGATACCCCAAGCACGTGGCCCTTCAGACCATCCGATGCGATACTGGTTCCTCGGGTACGGTTTACCAGAGTCTTACCGACCTAACAAGTCGAGAGCACATTCGGGACGCATCGTACCAATACTTGTGGGCGAACAGATCCACAAGCTACTTTTTCGATACTTTTGCAGTAGGACTACGTCTGTGTTTTCAATACTGGGGTACACGTTGCGAGTGCGAAGAGTTGGAGCGTCACGAAACATGGTTAGATTTTGAACGTTAATAACTCAGTCATTTCACGATCGATTTCCAAAATGTTTGCACCAATCGATTGGGATATTCACTACGCGTCGATATCAATATTCGAAACTATTGATTTCAAACATTTTACAATTCTTTAGTCTGTTTTAGTTCCTTGATTATCGAGATTTTCAGCCCTGGACTGGTTCATATCCCGTCGTAGTCACTCAAATACCTTTTTTGTGTATTTTCGTAACTTTTCCGGGGGTGAGATTCGAACTCGTGACCTTGGCGTAAGAGGTGTGGATGTTAACCACTACGCCGGGAACGTCCCTACATTTTACAATTGAAAAATGAATAAAAGTGAAGCGCCGTCATAACAAGAACCAACCAATCACGTGCATCTTTATGGTTATTTCCCAACACAGACGGCACTTGTCGTACCACCATATCATGGAAAAAGTAGACCACTATTTAATTTTTAAGTGGCTCCAATATCGTCCTTACTGCTGGTATAGACCGGTTTGAATCGGCGTTGCAGCATTATTAAAAACTACCTGTTTTTACCAATGGAAAAGCAACATGGTATATATCGGTTCAAATCGGAAACCGGTACTAATGTTTAAATATTATACTAGACGTCGCTTGAATACACCCTATTCTTTACCAAAACGAACCCGGCTGCCACCCAATAGTTTTATTCAACATTCCAGTGATTTCTCGTAGACGTGCAGACATGTTTTCAACGTCCAATAAAGCAAATAGTACGTCAACAAATTCCGAAAGAAAGGGGTATTGCCTTAGTTTGAGATCACCAGTTTTACACATTGAGGATGTATATTAGTCCCAAGCATTTTCTGTTGGTTTGCTGTGTAATAACAGCTGGTCTGGCAATGCCCATGCACATGCTACAAGAATGAATTTTTGCTTCTGTTTCTTTAAGCTTGTGCCCCTACTATATATTGCACAGAAAAAAAAAAACAATGAATTTTAACAGACGCGTAAAATTTCCCCTCGTTTTATTGCAAGCCTAACCAGGCATAAACAATGTTATTGTTTGCAATCTTTCATACAGGTTACAATATTCTTTGCAATTTTCTATACAACAGATCTGATTGCAGCGATGTCTGGTTTAAATTCACATGAAAGATCCCATTAATTTATGCCAATCCTAGCATTCCCTTTACGTGCATTAGATAACGCAGAAAATTAAATATTTCTTTCAAACTGTGTGTGTGTCAAGAGGCAAAAATAAAGAAATGGAAGAAGACGTGGAGTAATCTTAGATCGCTATACTTCAATTTTCGAATAATTTTTATAGCGAGTAATAAAATATTTACATCTTATTTTACATCAAAGATGTACACGGGTAAAGGAGGTATTCAATATTGTTTGTCTTACGATATTTTTTACTAGAACGAACTCACCAATCCATCAAAAACCTCCCTACCGTCCCACGAGGCAAGCATGTTTGCTGAATCAAACCATGGTAAAATGTTTATGTTTAGCAAGTAAAAATGACCATCAGAGCCAAATAATAAAACTTTATCCTTACTACCTCGGGAACGTAAGTTGAAGAAATTCTTTGAGAATTAGGTTATGTATCACTGAGTACTGGACCAAGTCAGACCGAGTCAATTGAGGCAGTTGAGAAGATTCATATGATTTTCATTTAAAAAATTTATCATCTTCGACTGTGTGGCATACAGCCCTTTTGACCGTCCAATATACCTTTGCTGGATCCCTGGCATCCAAAGCAACAAAGAAGCAGATCGTCTCCCTGGCGAATCTCGGACTAGGCGCCACTTGACGTCGCTATCCCCATGAAAGATGCTACGAAAGCAAAGAACCAAACTATCTATCAGCAGTGAGAAGAACGTTAGCAAATGAGAGACCCAATGCAACACCAAACCGTTAGATTTAGTTGCAGCAACTCGATTGTGACTTAATTGAGTCATATTCAAGTTACTACGACCAATTTGCAACATGTGTGCTGCAGGATAATACAAAGAAATGTCACACGGGGCTTACGGACGAATTTCGCTTGAAGAAATCAATTCCACCGGTATGCGATTGTTGCGGTCGTGGATGTTCGCCACGAAATCTCACACTGTAAAAAGTTCGAAGCGGCTAGAACAAAAATTAAATCGATCCGTCATACCTGCGTGCGGCGTTAGGTAACGAAGATGAGAACGTAAGAAGATTGCTGAAGCTCCTGCATGAAACCAATGTGTATAAAAGCATATGAGGAGAAGAAAGAGTAGAAAAGTGAGAAGCGGAGGTGAAACAGACGTCTATTGCATCTGTAGCGATAGAAAAATCGGAGAACGTGGAAAAATCAAATGCAGTCGAAGAACTGGAAGCAAAGATTACGAAGAAGGTGCAGAGAATAAATAAACGGAAGCTGATGATGAAAACAGTGAACTCAAAAATATGCAAATAAAAAGACCTAGACGAAAAAAGTGAATGATCTCCTTCATTACTTTTTCGCAATAGTATTGAGACCGTAGATGAAGCGAGAGCGAAAATACGGCGAAGAGAGGAAAGTTATGAAATAAGGGACAGGGGAAGGGGATCAGGGGAGATAGGTAAGAGGGTGCCGATGGAAGGAGGCGGGAGATGATATATGAAAAGGATAAAGAACGGGAGCTGTGTGTGTGTGTGTGTGTGTGTGTGTGTGTGTGTGTGTGTGTGTGTGTGTGTGTGTGTGTGAGTGTGTGTGTGTGTGTCCAATCCAACACCCATCGGCCGGCAATGGTATTATGGAAGAAATCTGTTTACAACAATCATTCAAGTGACCATTGGAAGCAGCTTAAATCGGGAGCTAGAAAGTGATAGCTCTACTGTAGATCCAGCAACCCATTTCAGAATGTCTGGAGAGTCACGTCCATTCAGAGGTTACTTTCACATACAATAAGCCCCGCATGTAAACAATACCGATATCATTTGGATAAGGGCACTGCAACACACTTCCAGATTTGGAAATTTTAAAACCAGGCACGTATTTAGTATTATTTTAAAATAAGATTATTTTTGTATAGTTATAATCAGATAGATCTCACCCATGTCCGCCTCCTCTATCGCACTATCTTATTCATTCGTAAAAATAAAAAAATTCGACGTTGATAATTAATTTCATGCACTCGCGATTACATATGCAATCTGCATAACAAAACTCTCTACACCCCGTGGTGAAGGCACCTAAAATTATGTGCAAGCTTTTCACCCTTCTGACCAGCAAATGGCCGTTCTCTACATTGCACTAGTTTTTTTTTTTTTTCACTCCACACTCTGCCAATAATGCAAATCCCCGCTATGAGGCGACTCTATATCGAGCTTCAAAACTGCTAATAATCATCGATTCACTGGCGACAAAGCGGAAAAACACTATAAACTAATAAATTATGCCTGAGTGTCACAATATTACCACTAACAACCAAAACTAAGCTGATGTAACTCTTCTTCCGGGTGCGGGGGCGAAGCACAAAAACAAAACAAAAACGGGGAAATACTACCGACAATCACACATTTCGAGAGGGAATCGATTGTCTTCACTACGGTTTACACAATCAAAGGATAAAGAACGGGAGCTGATGGAAAAAACGATAAAGTGGAAAAAAGTGGAGATGATTAAAAGCGAGGAAATCAAATTAGAAGGATCAAGTAAAAGCGAAGCAGAAAATATCACTCATAACTTAATAAATCTGAAGAACCGAATAGAAATAGAGCTGAAGGATTCCATGTGGAAACAGAAGTGAAGCAAGATGAAGAAGAAGCAGAATAAACAAATTGAAAAGTTGGAAAAAACATGCAGACAAGACAATGCAGGGAAAATGAATGAGAGGAAACAAAACGTCATTGGTTAAGAAGAATAAAATAAGCGGAAGAAAAGAAGTGGCAGAAAAGAAGTGGCAGACAAGAAAAGGAAGAAGTGAAGCAGAATAATAGAAGCGGAAGAAGAAAATCGGGAGAAGTGAACTGGAAGAAGGGAAGTGGAAGAAACGAAGTGGGAAAGGATAAGCGGAAGATAACATATGGAAGATAAAAGCGGAAGATTAGAAGCGGAAGGAGAAAGACGGAAGAAGAGAAACGAAAAAGTGAATGAAAGAAGAAAGTGGCAGAAGAGAAGCAGTAGAAGAGAAATGGAGACAGATTAGCAGAAGAAAAGAAACGGAAGAAGAGTACCGAAAAAAAAGAAGTGGAAAAAGAGAAGCAGAAGACGAGAAGCGGAAGAAGAAAATCGGGAGAAGTAAACTGGAAGAAGGGAAGCGGAAGAAACGAAGTGGGAAAGGATAAGCGGAAGATAAAATATGGAAGATAAAAGCGGAAGATAAGAAGCGGAAGGAGAAAGACGGAAGAAAAGAAACGAAAAAAGTGAATGAAAGAAGAAAGTGGCAAAAGAGAAGCAGTAGAAGAGAAATGGAGACAGATTAGCGGAAGAAAAGAAACGGAAGAAGAGTACCGAAAAAAGAGAAGTGGAAGAAGAGAAGCAGAAGACGAGAAGCGGAAGAACAGAAGCGGAAGAAGAAGCGGAAGAAGAAAATCGGGAGAAGTAAACTGGAAGAAGGGAAGCGGAAGAAACGAAGTGGGAAAGGATAAGCGGAAGATAAAATATGGAAGATAAAAGCGGAAGATAAGAAGCAGAAGGAGAAAGACGGAAGAAGAGAAACGAAAAAAGTGAATGAAAGAAGAAGGTGGAAGAAGAGAAGCAGTAAAAGAGAAATGGAGACAGATTAGCGGAAGAAAAGAAACGGAAGAAGAGTACCGAAAAAAAAGAAGTGGAAGAAGATAATCAGAAGACGAGAAGCGGAAGAACGGAAGTGGAAGAACGGAAGCGGAAGAAGACAAGCTGAAGAAGGAAGGCGGAAGAAGCGAAGCGAAATAAAAGTAGCGGAGGAAGAGAAACGGATGAAGAGAAGTGGAAGACGAGAAACGGAAGTAAGGTGGCGAAAGCGTGAACTGGTTAAGAAGAAACGAAAGAATAGAAGTAAAAGAAGAACAGTAGAAGAAGAGTCGAAAAAGATATGCGGAAGAAAACAAGTGGAAGAGAAGAGGAATAAGAGAAGCGAAACAAAAGAATCGAATGAATTGAAACGGAAGAAGATAAACGAAGGAGAGAAACTGAAGCAGAATAGTGAAAACAAACAAAAATAGAAGAGGAGAGGAGGAAGAGAAATGGAAGGAGAAAAGCGAAGGAAAGAAGCGGATAAAGAGAATCGGATAACACGGATAAAGACGAGCGAACAAGAATAGCGGAAGCGGGAAAGCTAAAGAATAGAAAAGAAAAGTTAAGAGGGACACGAAATTTCAGATGAAGAATATGGGAAATTTGTAGAAATTTATAAATTAGTGAAAAAAATACCCGACACGAATGCACCCAGGTGCAAAATGTCGTAAATAAATAAATAAATAAATAAAACGAATGGCTGACGAATGGCTAGTGAAATTTGGATGTGTCGCAAGGCTCGCTACCATCGAAACCAAAAATAGGCCACATTCATGGAGGCTTCCGGAATCTATTACGGGGTCTTTTAGCCATTGTCATGATCTCTGTGGAATTGTTCATGAAATTTTGCAGATAATAGGTGACTAGCAATCTTCTCGAAAACTTCAGTTTTGTAGTATAATCACTTTACGCATTATGAGGCTGCTCCACCACAAACAGTTTCTCGTCCGAAAAAATTGAGCAATGATCAACTGATTGTATCAACTTGGTTCTATACGGTCCTTTTTTGCGGAATGGACTTGGCACTCCATTTGGGAAAACCCTTGAAATGGTATGCTTTTGCGCGTTCCCAAAATGCGTTATTCGCAGCGCAGCCAGATTGATAATTTGTTTAGTGAACTTTAATTAAAATTTAATAGTGATGCTTATAAGTTTCAAGGTAAACAACTAAATTTACTGATTTAAGAATTCCTGATTTACCCTTTTTAGGTGTTTCTTTTTTAAATCCAGGAAAGGATTAGTTCAACTAAGGGTCAATTTTGAACTGTCAAGAAAATAAAAAATCAATAGCCTCGAATTGCTGAGGTTTAATGACGCGAAGTATGATCAAACGCTTTGCATAAAACAGCAAGCGTGTAACATTTTTGAATCACGTAAAAAAACGAGTTTTTGGCCCAAAATTTGTTGAACCCCACTTCGTTAATAACATTCAATCTCGTTGTACTCCAGCTGACTTCGAAAACTAGATTCTGATTAACCGCTGATATTTCGCATGGCCAATTTTGCACGTGAATTAAATTTTGCACCATTTCCAAAATGTATAGTCTATCTAAAGTAACTAAATAACCAATTCAATCAATGAAAATCGAAAGTTAGTCCGCGAGGGGCCCGGTTCCCCCATAAATAACCATCACCTCAACATGGAAAACAACTCAACAATGCTTCTTCGGCGAATTGGAAAATAATCGAGCCGTTTGAAGGAGGCAAACAATTCAATAAACTTGAACGAAATCAAAGCACTTTCTCACGACGGCCGACGGTGGTTTAAGGAGACAACGTAAAATTACCCGCATAGTTTAAGGCATAATCAACCACAAACATACTCACAAATTGATCATAATTTAATTAATTCAATGAAAGCGATTTATTTTTTTTGCTGCGTGTAATGTTATTCGAGTTACCCCTTCACGAAACATTGGCACATGCTGCGGGAGCAATTTTTCCTAATTTCATTAGCTCGAGGAAGGCGCCCAAAGACGACGGCGGCAACAACGTGAGAAACCATGCTTCTCATCTCTCACATACACACACACACACGCACCATGGCTGACTGTCAAGGTTAATGGCAATTATGGTTTGAATTGTTTTGTCTCTTGTTTTTCCTTGATTTTCGTTGCTTGAGAATGTGTAGCAAATTAGAGGCTTTTTCGGGGCCAAGGTCGAGTTTTTGTTCCTGGTATTCTGAAGGTGGTTTATGGTATTTGTGAGAAACGTTGCATTCAGATGTGGTGCAATTTATGCTTTGGCTACAGAAGATCCAATTTGCCTATCAATCAAAACGCGTCCATATCCCATTGATCCATCGCTCAAAGTTAACAGAATACAAACGGTGTCGATCTTCATCTCTCCCTGGTCGGATGTCGACCTATCTATCGATCATTCAATCGCTTGTCTCTTCAAATCAAACCCTGGTTAATCACAGCATCGCAATATAGGCAGGCAGGCAGGCAGGTAGGCACTTGGGCACGCTCCGTCCAAGTCGGTAGCCCACGAGATATTGCGGTTGGACGTCGTGCTCGCGTACTCCCTCTCTATTTTCTCCGTTCCGAGGAAGCCCACGACGGCAACGCCACGGATTTTGACATATTAGATACGCTAATGAAACTCTTCTTCAACTCCGGGAGCGGAGGCCGATTTCCGGGCGATAAACCGGTCCCAATCGATACCGCTCGATCCATCGATCATCCGTGTGCGGCCCGTGGAGTGGTGAATCGGTAGCAAGGGTAGAAATTTGTTTATTTGGTTGTAACAAATCCATCACCGACCGATTGGCAAGAGGCGCTAGGCGAGGAAGGGAGGCAATAGGCTATTTATATTGCAATTGAATTTATGGGGCTTCGGAAATCATGTCGGTCCGGTGGTATCAAGTGAGCTTCGGTGTTACACACTGCCACAGTTGATGGCGACGGAGACGGGGCTGTTAATCGAAACTGATTGACAGATTTGAACGTGTCGGTTGAGGGGGCCGGTCTTACGGCCAACCACGTGGACCATGTACTTTTTAATCAATATGATTATTCAATTATCAAAGGCAACTTAGACTGGGCGGCGAGTTGATTGCTTTGCTGACTGCTGATCCAGGTGCCGATGGATAGATGTAGATAGCACCTCGCTGCAACACAACGATGCTTGTTCGTTCGGCGTGCAATGGAATGTTGAAGGCCTTTGGGACAAATTATGATTGTTGTCAACTGTTGAACTTATAGAAAAAAAAATCGAAAGCGGCAGTCAAGGTCACAGCGGGGCGTTGGAATGATAATTGATTTACCGTTCGGTAGCGTTCGTCGCCTGAAATCATTGAAGTCACCAGTAGATTTTCAAACCCCGATCGACCATCAACCAGTTCTGAATTCTCCCTGACTTCCCGCTTCAAACCAGGAAAATTTCAATCATCTCGCACAGCACCACCTCGGAATAGTTGCTACTACCAATTACCGACTGGTTCGCTGTATCCATTCTCCAGTCGTCTAACGGTTCCAAGCATCCAGCAGGCACCATCTGTTCCTCCTCCAACAAGACTACTTTCTGCATCGACCTTGAAACATTAACGAGCAGCAGTCCTTTCCCCGCCTATGCATCAACTAGTTCCAGTCTGACGACGACGACGACGACTACGACAACCATCGAGACGACTTACACGGGAGATTGCGTCGAGAGAAAAGACGAGACAATCATGGGAAAGCCCAAAAATGGTAAGAGAGAAAAGAATCACTTTATTATCTCTTAATTGCATCGCGTGTTACCCGTATGGAGCAGACGTATAGAACTCCGTTTAGTCGCTGCACTGCCTAGAGATGGGGGATGGGAAAAGTTGATCCGTGGACGACGAGTCTGTTGCTACAGTTATGTTTTGATAATGATACCTTCTCCCCCTTCCACTTCTTCGTTGGATTGTTTTCTTTCCGCACGAACACCACCATGAGATGGATCAGATGAGACAATTATGTGTCTGTGTTTTGTCTCGGACCTTAGACCGGTCGGACCAAGTCACGGTCAGGTTCTACAAGACCGAGCAGATCGCGTCCGATGATTTATAGGTTATGTTTTGAGCGAAGAGCAGGCTGCTGATGCTGCAAAAGGCAAAAAGTGCAAGGTCCACACAATCTCTTCTTCCCTTTCTCTGTCCGCGCGAGGACTGGTCAGCACCGGCAGTGGATCGTCGTTAGCTGTTGGTTTATTTTATTGAATTGTAAATGTAATAAATTCCAACCATTATTGATTAATTGAGCGGATCGCCGCGCGATGAGTGGTTTCTTCGCGAGACGTCGAACGGTTTCTAATGGCCATGTGTGTGGTAGGCAGCAATATTTCATCGAACACACACATCGCCAGCTCATACGCCGCAGCAGCACAAATGTCATTCAACGTGCGCCGGCCACGTCAGTTGCTCGGTCTCTCGCGGATTAACGGTTTCCAATCCATCACTGAGCCGAGACGTCATCGGCGTCAACGTCGTCGAGAATGTTGGCTCGAGGGTCCATCCCGGTTGCCGGTCTGAGCGAATGGGATAAACCATGATCGATTGATTGGTGATTGCCTTCTCTCGTTAGTTCACGCGTGGATGATTGTTTCTAAGCTTTATTTTTCTAACCTAGAAAGTTAGTCGGTCTGGGCCACGGCTCCCAGCTGATGCTGGAAAGAGACGACCACCGACAGGAAGCGATCGGTTGAGCTTTTGGAAAGTTGTTCTTTAACGAGTTTACTTTCGATTGGATTCGCCTATTTGTTCAGGGAGACTGATTGCAGTTGAAATATATTTCATACGGGATACTCAAAACACCTGTTCTGATTAAACTAGGAGGAAATGTTATGAGATATGTGTAATGGGAATTTTACGAACGAATATCCGCAATAATCCGCAAACCTCAAAACATGAATAAAACATAAATTTTGCATTATATTTCCGCCGTAGTTGTTTATTTCAGATCCATGGGATGTGTTTTAACCATTCGTGAAGACAAAACATAGTTATTCGGTATTTGCATAAAATTTTCGAACTTTGCGCTTAACTCCGTCCATTAGGGTTTGTTCAGACTCTTCAGAAATCTTAGAAGCCCCGTCTTTGTCCAAATTTGCTGGAAGTGTTTGATTTCTTTGATTCCTTGCTTCTTTCCAGAAAGCTTCCGCTTCATCAGAGCCCAATATCTCTCGATTGGTCGTAGCTCTGGGCAATTTGGCGGGTTTGAGGTTTTTGGTACAATGTTCACTTGATTTGCTTGGTACCACTCCATCACAGTTTTAGCATAGTGGCATGATGCCAAATCGGGCCAGAACAAAGGTTTTTCTTTGTGACTTTTGATGAAGGGTAGCAATCGCTTCTGCAGACACTCATTCTGATAGATCTCCTTGTTGATTGTGCCTGTAGTGACGAAAGATTTACTCTTTTTGCCACACGTGCAAATCGCTTGCCACACAAGGTATTTTTTGGGAAATTTCGATGCCTTCTTAGTTCTGAAATGCTCAGCTGTAGCATTTCTGGCCATAGCAGAATAAAAAGCCAGCCCTGGAAGCTGCTTGAAATCCTCCAGGACATAAGTTTGATCGTCCATAACAACGCATGAAAACTTCGTCAAATATTCGCAGTACAAACGTCGAGCCCGTGATTTTGCTGCCAAGTTCTGTTTGTCGTTGCAATTTGGAACTGTTTTTACTTTATACGACTTAAGTCCCAAACGTTGTTTTGATTTTTGGACATAACCAGACGACATCCCTATTTTACGAGCCACCGTTCGAATGGAGAGATTTGGGTTTTTCGTTAATATCCTTTCAACCTTTCGGTCCATGACAGGATCAGCGCGTCCAATGTTTTTGTCACTTCTCGGTTTCCTCTCCACCGTCAAACATTCCGACAATGATTTGAGCACATCGTGAACAGTAGATTTAGGCAAATCCAATGTTTTTGCAAGGTCCCGTAGTGACAAGTCAGGATTTGCCGTACGCCCGTACAAAATTCACTCGCGCACTTATTTTTCTTTCGTCGTCATCTTGAATACTAAACATGAAATGTAAACATCAATCATAGTCGTTTTCATCATAGACTTTCAGCTATACCACAGTGAATTTTTTCATTCCCACGTGCAATATTTCAAAAGTTATAATGATTTGAAGGTGTCCGGATTAATGTGGGTACAGACCTTAGTCTGCAACATATTTTCTCGAGACCATTCAAATCAACTTTAGTAAAAACATAATGTATGCCGGGGATAAAAACAAATGTTTCAAATGCAATGTCGAGGATCACTGTGAGCTGCAAGGTGAAGGTGAATTTCTGTTTAATTGTTGACGATCTTAACTGCAGGCATCTCCAAAATTTCTTCTGGTGTATGAAAAATTGCAAACAATGGCGTTGTTTTCGCGTTCTTTGGCTTGCAATTGAAAGAGGATCCGGAAGTTCTAAGGCAAGTGAAAAAATTTCCATTAAACCAGTGCATCGCACGGCATATCAATATGTTCAAAATTGTGTGGACATTCCAGTTGAGCTCATTTAACCTTTCTGAATCGAACGAAATGAGCTCGGAGCAGATTCCAGGATCCATGAAAAGATAAATTTGCAACAAAATCCGATCGCAGACTTAGAATCACATTTTTTTCGTTAGCATTTCAAGCTTATTGTTTTCATTGCTCTCAACTTAGTGTTCTAAATGCACATCCACAGTTGTTGATTGAGAACTTTTGATGCCAGGTACCATTTTTGCATTGGTATGGTTGTGTGGCAAGTACAATGCTGGTGTCGTTACCGGCAGTCATCCATGAGCCTAGATACATGAATTCGTGTTATCTTTGTTTTCTTCGTCAAATGCATCTTCACTTTCTTCTAATTTTCCCTGATAGTCTTTTTCTTGATAAACCAGTCTTCTACAACAGGTTGTGTTTCCAAGCTCTCTTCCTCTCGCTCTCTGTTCACTGTTCTTCAACCTCACAGCGATGGTTCTCCTCTTCATTCATGGAATATTTCTGCTTTACTTAGCACAAAGATGCCTAATGCTGGCGTAAACCGATTCCTGTACTGGTGGCTCGTAGCCTTCCGGACGATCGACGGTGACCTTGCCGCCTCCGTCACCGAGCAACTTCAAAAGATTGGCCAGATCAACGCGTGGCTTCTTCGTGACCTTAATGTAGACATCGTGCAGCGGGTAGATACCCTGTCACGCCTTCTCGATATCCTTGGTGATGCAGTCAGGCAGCAGCTTGTTGACGACCTCCTTCAGATCCTGGATCCTGGTCATATCGAGGGTAATTATGGTAGTCGTTTTCCAGCGGGTTTCCTTGATCTGGAAGCGCTGAACAAAGCAGGTCTTTCACTTAGACACTGAATCATTAATGGTGTAGCCGATGGAGAAAAAAAAACCCAGCAGATAACCGTCGGTGGTCTTGACTGTTTATCAGTGGTCAAGCCCATTCCATGGAAGCTGCACATCACATCACGGCCGTGGACATCTTCGGCAATTAGTTTGAACTTATGGAAAGATTTTTCGGCATCAGCGTCGTTCTGCATATCGGCCCTTCCGACCATCCGATAATATTAGGGTATGGTTTGCCACAGTCTTACAGGCCTGACGAGTTGAGAACATGTTCGGGGCTTTCACATCGCACCAATCCTTGCTAGTGAACGAATCCACAATCTACTTTTTCGATACTTTTGACATAGGATTAAGTCTGTGTTTTCAACACTGCGGTACACGTAACGAGTGCCAAAAGTTTGAGCGTCACGAAACATGGTTAGATTTTGAACGTTAATAACTCAGTCATTTCACGATCGATTTCCAAAATGTTTGTACCAATCGATCGAAACATTCACTACGCGTCGATTTCAATATTGAAAACTATTGAAAAATTAATAAATGAGAAGCGCCGTCATAACAAGAACCAATCAATCTCGTGCATCTGAACGGTTGTACCCTAAATATGCCCAGAGAGTCGAGAAATTTTCCTTAACGAAAAATTCCTAGACCAGACCGGGAATCGAACCCAGCCACCTCCAGCATGGTGTTGCTTTGTAGCTGCGCCTTTACCGACTGAGCTAAGGGAGGACCCTTAGAATCACATGTCACTTATGAAAATAGCATTTTTGCAGTATAAAACCATCTTTACCGAATATGTTTTCAACACAAGTCGAAAACATTTGCACTTCAGATGTTACTGAACACAACTTAAAAAATCCTCTTTTATTACTCAAGCCTTCGACAGAAGTATTTGTGTCGGTTCTTCAAAAATTGTCTTGCTCTGAATGTTCTAGTAAGCAAGGTAACATCAGTACTTCTGAAACTGAAAAGAATTTCCAACATCATATTTCTCCAAATCATTTTTAGAGGCTGAGTCGACGATTACTTTTCCATACTTGACCGAAATTAACCAAATTTTGCCCAGTTCATCTTCAGCGTGTATTGTTGACAACTGTTCAGTTGCGCAATTGCCAGTGTGATTCCAGTCGAGATGGAAGAAAATCAACAAATCGTTCGCGAAGGGGGTTTGTTCACCTACAGGCAAAATCTTATCGCATTGCGCCTTGGGAAAACTGAGAAATATCATTCTACCGCCTCCATGGTCCTCTAATGGTTCCAGGAACGGATGGCAGTGGACCACAAGGCAGGAGCTAGACGAGAACTACTAGAGCACTCAAACAAACGAGAGAGTGGTGATTGCTCATTTCAAGCCAAAAACTTGATATTTCGCATAGTTTCGTCCGGCGGGCTAAGAAGCAATCGGGATTTAATCCTTAAAAGGTAGAAAACTTCCTAAATCAGGACGAATATCAGCAGATTGTTGCCAAAACGTGTGCGTGAAAACTCTGCTAACGAAATACCGGTGCTGCGTCATTGATGATGAGACCAACATCAAAGCGGAATGGAAGCAGTTGCCGGGACTGGAATATTTCACGGGTTTGCTGTGTATGACTGTTTCAAACTGAAGCAGCTGTCGAAATTTGTATCGAAGTACCTGATTTGGCAGGTCATGTGCACTTTTGGCAAACGAAGTGTACCATTCGTGATCGAAGGCGCCATAAACGGTGAGATTATCAAAAATGAGTGCCTCCAAAAAAACGGGTTTTGCCATTTTTGAGACCGCACGAACAAAAATCGGTGTTTTGGCTCCAAATTGGCTTCATATCACTAGTGCAAAATCGTGCAGGAGTGGTATGCGGCTAACTCTGAATATTTTGTACCGAAAGGCATGAGCCCACTAAACTGTCTTGAACCGATGCATCCGATCGAAACCTATTAGGCCATGATGGAATGCGAACTTCGAAAGACCAAAGGAGAGACAAAGGAAGAAAAGAATTTGCGGAACGCACCGGAAACGACTGCACTCAGACTAATCCCAACATGTATCGAAAAAAATGTATATGTATGTTGATTATTGACATTACTCTGCTGTAGAAATTTGGTTTCATTTCCATTACCATAGCCGATTTACTACTCAATCTAGAGTGTTGCAATAATTATCGACTCACCCTTTAAGTGTGAAAACGCTAAATTTCTAAAGATTGAAGATTTATGTTAATCTATCTACCTTTAGAGCAGTTCGTTGTCTCAGAAAATCTTAGCAAAAGTTTGGGAAGTTTGAAAAAAAAACTTTTGATTTTTGAATATATGCGGTGCTCGCACTCAAAAAAATCACATAAACCACGTAGTATTCAAAAGACGCTGCTACTGGAACTGAAAAAAATTTCGGCCATGTCGTCGTTCTCTTAAGCATAAGTATAAGAGTTTTCAAATTGCAATCAGGACACTCCAACAATCTTATGCTTTGGCGATCAATTATACTCATATTTTTATAGTAAAGATCGCATGCCAAACATATATTAGCGATTGCTTTTAATAATTCTCTGAATAATTTTAAATTTTTATTTTTTACTTTTTGATTCAAAGAGCCACCCAAATGGAAGAACCACTCCATTAGAATAATTTATGGGTCAAAATGTCAAAACGATTATCAATTAAAGGCACCCCTAAACCATGTCCGATTGAGCTCAAATTTTGAATATGACGCTATGTAGGGAAATTAAAACTTGCTTGTTTGCCATGAAGAGGAAGAGGCTCACGAAAAGAAAATGTTAGCCTCCTACCACGAGTTCAGATCGACGGTGATGAAATCGAGGTAGTAGACGAATTCTGGCTGGCAATCGTGCCTACTTTGGACTCCAAAGGACGCTAAGATCGAACAAAGTTCGCCGAACCACAAAGTTGACCATCTACAAGACATTAATTAGACCGGTAGTTCTCTACGGCCACGAAACATGGACATTGCTAGTGGAAGACCAACGCGCCCTTGGAGTCTTTGAACGGAAGGTGCTGCGTACGATCTACGGTGCAGTGCAGATGGAAGACGGAACGTGGAGGAGGCGAATGAACCACGAATTGCTCCAGTTGCTAGGAGAACCTCCCATCGTACACATCGCAAAAATCTGTCGACTACGATGGGCTGGGCATGTCGTAAGAATGTCGGACGACAGCCCTGTGAAAACGGTTCTCGAAAACGAACCGACAGGTACAAGAAGAAGAGTCGCGCAACGAGCAAGGTGGATTGATCAAGTAGAAGGCGACCTGCGGACCCTCCGCAGACACTGGCGAGGTACAGCCATGGACCGATTACAATGGAAACAACTTCTGTGTACAGCAGAGGCCACACCGGCCTTAGTCTGATTGGTAAGGTAAGTTGTTTGCATTGAAGTGAGCGTCTTTTGAATGTCGAAAATGTCATTTTCATATACACCCTAGCCCTATTTTTTGGACTCCGAAGGACGCTAAGATCGAACAAAGTTAGCCGAATTAAAAAGTTGACCATCTACAAGACATTAATTAGACCGGTAGTCCTCTACGGCCACGCAACATGGACATTGCTCGTGAACGACCAACGCGCTCTTGGTGGAAGTGCTGCGTACGATCTACGGACGAGTGCAGATGGAAGACGGAAAGGTGGAGGAAGCGAATGAACCACGAATTGTTGCTGGGAGAACCTCCCATCGTACACACCGCTGAAATCGGTCGTCTACGATGGGCTGGGCATGTCGTAAGAATGTCGGACGACAGCCCACATAGAATGATTCTCGAAAACGATCCGTCAACTTCCGTATACAGCAGAGACCACCTTGGCCTTCGTCTGAATGCTCCACGCTTAACATTCTTTTGTTGCTGGAAAATTTTGAAATGGATAGAATAAAGCAGTTGTTGGAAGAACTGTTTTCTTTTCTAGATTGTGGAAAAACGCTTTGTTAAATTTCAATCACATAACTCACCTTCAAGTAGTCTATTGGTCTGATTCAACATTTCTGTTGAATGTCCTGTTGAATTGTAGAGGAATTTGAAAAAAAATCAATAATAGTTGGGTAATTCCATATCAAGTGACCGGAGAAATGCATCGACCCTCTTCGATTTGAACGAAAATTAGCTGATATACTTTTTCTAGGCTATTAATAAAAATTCCAAAGTTTTTGACCGATCGGTGAACACCTCGGCCCATGGGCTGCCCCCATTTTTTTGAGATTTTTGAAGAGTCTATATTTTGGTTTTTGAATATCTCGATGATCAAAAGAGCTACAAACAATGTTAGATACTTTTCTTAAAGGAAAACTTGCTACCAAATGAAGATTTTAAAAATTGTTCAGCGTTTCCAACATTGTTATTTTTGAGGTTGAAACATAAATTGCGTTCTTCTCAAAATTCCCCCACTTTTTTTTTTCAAAAGCCCCAATGTGTTCAGCCGACTTTTTTTACATAAGAAACACTTATCGAGAAAAAAACAATTTGCTCCATCATGGAAATATTGATTTTTAAATTTTTAATGTTTTCAAAATTTGTTTGTTCATCTACTCTAATATAGTCTGTAATGCCTCATCAAGGCAGATCTAACAGAAAAGTACCGCTTCAATTTTCAAATAATAACAATTTTTCATGGCCTACGTGATAATTTACAAGTTTGTTTATAAATATCGTGTGAGATCAAAATAAACTCTGTTTAGTTGTTCAGTCGTTAATGATAACATGGAGTGTTCAATAGGGCTGTGCTTTAAAAAAAAAAAAGTAGCTTATAGTCTCGAAATATTCAAAAAACAAAATAGAGACTTTTCAAAAATCTCAAACAAGTGGGGACAGCCAATGGGTCTCGACGATTGCTCCAAAACTTTGGATATTTGCTTAATAGCCTAGAACAAGTACATCAGCCAATTTTAGTACGAATCGAAGAAGGTCGATGCATTTCTCCGGTCACTTGATATGGAATGACCCAGTTGAAGATTGAAATGAGCTGGAACATAAATTTTACAATTGGACTGGTCTCACCAAAGTCTATTATACGATAAAATTAAAGAAATGTTTTACTTGTTTATTTTTTGGGCTAAACATTTGCGGAACTCTTTTAAGTTGTGGACGGACTTACTTCACTCTTTCCTCGGGTACAGATGCGCTTCGGAACTATCAATAAACCGGCAATACGTTGCATCTTAAGCTTGTACCAGACTGTTTGACCAATTACCAAATATTTGTCACAGGTTGTTTGTCATCTTGCAGGAATCTTTGGTCTATCTTCCTAAGAAAAATAGTCGGATACTACACACTACCGAAATGTCATGTAAATTTCTGTCCCCTGAGACCGATACATGCAAGCGTCCTTTAGTACATAAGAATGAGTTGAAAGAGATGAGAACATAAATTCAATCAAACACATCATTCGTCGAATTGCGTATGTGTCAGTTTCAGGAGACATAATTTTACATGAAATCTTGCTTTACGTTCCCCCGAATTTTTACAAACATGAATTACGTTTCGTGTAAAATTAATAATTTCTAAGTGTGTAGCTTAATTGTTTGTAAGCATTTCACCTGTGGTATTGAAATTGCATCGCAGAATAAATTGCAGCGAATCAATATAACAGTAGAGAAAAAATAAACGCTAAAAAAATATCGTGTACATTTTTCATTGAAGCTTTAATATGCTTTTGATTCTGAATTTTTTTAAAATGCTTCATAATAAAAAAATTGTCCACCTTTTTTTCCAAAGGATTTTTAAAACTTCGTGTTCCTAAATGGAAATTGTAAACATCATTAAATATGATTGGAAAACTAGGAACATTTAAATTAACACTTTACTTGATCACTTTAAAAAAACTGACTCTTTAATAAAGACATCTAATCTAATCTAAAAAACTGACTATCACTAGCAAACCTCGAGCACTCGACACAGAAGAAGTCTGTAAGTCGCAAATGAAAGAGGCCTATCTGTCAAAGGATAAGCTTTTTGTAGTGCAATTTAAAGGATTTTTTTCAGTTTTTTATCTTTTATTTTTTTTAAAGTGATCAAGGACTTTTTTCAGTGTTTATCTTTTATTTTTTTAAAAGTGATCAAGTAAATGTTAATCGAGTAAAGTGTTAGCTAAGATTTTTCTAATTTTCCAATATCAATCGTTCTACTAAAACGCTCGTAAAAATGTTTTTAAAATGTTTTTTTTTACATTATGTTCAATTGAAATTATTGTATATTGACAGCACACTTTTTATCGCAACTGTTTTCGTAAAAGTTCTAAAATATTCGTTAAAATTTGGTTAAATTTTGCAAATTTTTATCAGTTTTTTATCAGTTAATCGTTAGCTCAATCTGAAATTAAAATTTTTCCAAGATAACCTTGAAGTTTTGAACATATTTTAACTTACACGCTTAAATGGTAGCATAGACCACTTTATTTAAATAAACACCGAGAAAAAAATCATGAACATATTCATAAAATCTGTAGAGTTTATTTTTTAAATTGCCTATTCCTCCAACCTAAGATTTTTTTCATTTTTTTTCTGAAAAATCTTGAAGTAAAAGTTTTTTATAGATCGAAAGCTTCATATAAAATAAAAAATTAGAATAAAAACTTCAAATACTTGATGTTTTAACACCGAAAGACGCATTGTGCCAAAGCCAAAGAATTTTTTATCTAAGTCCTCAAATTTCTAGCAGTTCTACCTGAATTCCTAAATATTGTTTGAGTCAAAACTTCAAGCCTGAATGACTCTTACTGTTTTCTGGATCTACAATAGACGAAAGAACTCGTGGATCGTCCAAATGGTTGACGATTAAGAGTTGACTCCCAAGACTAATGATATCCGGAGGGCATGGTATTTTGAGAATTTCTCAACGAAAGCAAATGCTGTGTATAATGAAAGTATGTCAAATGTCTTGATAAATCAGACTGTTTCTCAGGCTTTGGCCCTTCCCCAAGTCTAGAAATGTCTTATTGTTTGTAAAGATCCCGAACAGTTAGTAACTGTAATCAGAATTTAGATCTTAGGGTTCTTAAGCTATCGAAGCCATCTTCAATGGATAGGAAGAAAGCTTAAGATCCAGCAAATCTAAGATCCTCTTCTGTTTTACGAGAGCTACCGAAGGACTGAAAAATTGCTCTATTGGAGATTTTGGGATCCGAAGAACTAGTAGAACAGCTAACTCACTCCATAATTATTAGGGAGTAATCACACTTCATAATAGTTAAGGAGTCAAAATGTATCCTCCCAGTATAAGGAGTGTCTTAACTTTGCAGGAATTCTTGAGTTCTTGGCGTGATCCAACAGTAAATTGTTTGAGGAATTCCAAAAATTGGCAACCATTAGTTGTAGATAAAAATGAGCTGGAACATATTTTCTTTAATTGGAAGGGTCTCACCAAATCCTGCAATCCTATGACATTTAAGTGCTTCTAGAAATATGGTCTTTTTGAAACTTTTTTTTTGCTTTGCAACAATTGTGAAACTGCTTTGAGTTGTGGAATTTTTTTCTTCGGACACAATTGCACTTCGGAATTACCGGCAAACAGGTGATCAGAGTGAACTTGTTTTGGTAATAAGGTGTGTTGGGAAGAAAGGGAGAATATAAAGTTTTTAAAAAGGAAGGAAAAGGGTAAAAGCACTTTCTTTTTTGGGTTCCCAACCTTTTCAGCTCCACGGCCCCTTTTGTGAACAATTGGATGTCTCGCGGCCCCCTGGAAAGTACCGTGAATAAATTTCGTTGAGATAAATAAAAACAATTGATTTGATCTGTTACTGTTAGATATTCGTTTTATTTCAAAATAACATGTCAATAACAGGAAACAACTGATTCAGTGCGATTGTTGCACCTGCTTTTGAGCAACTAGTTTCGTAATACGGGGCTGTGTTTGCGACAATGCCAATCTCATATCATCCTCAACGTTCAATCTGTTTCTGGTCTTGGTCTTTATTTGGAGAAGAGTTGAAAATCCGCTCTCGCAGAGGTACGTAGAAGCAAACGGGACAAGGATCTTCAATGCCAGCAAAGCAACTTTGGGATACGACTCGTACATGATACACCAGAACTGGTTCAAATCTTTTTCACGGAACAAATCACGAGATGAGGAATCATTTCTCAGGTCCAAATATTCGTCCTGTATTTCGTCAGGAAGACTAGCCACATCCAGCGAAGAAGAAAACGGATTCCGGACTAAAGCAGCATCTTCTTGCGTTAGCTCAGGGAAGTAGCGCTCAAATTGTTCATCCAGCGAGTCAAGATGAGAAATAATGTCTGATTTCAAAACCGAATCCAGCTCGTTCGCTCCTTTGTCAGTCGTACTGCTGAGCCTATCGAACATGGCAACATTTCCAGAACTAACCTTTCGGCGCCAGATTTTCAGCTTTGCCACGAATGCTTGAAGGTTGTCTTGAAAGTGAATTAGATTGGTTTGCTTTCCCTGTAGCTTCAAGTTCAGTGAATTCAGATGTTCAAAAATATCTGCTAGGTAAGCAAGGCGCATGTGCCAACCATCGTCACTGAAATTAGCAAGCAAGTCGTTTTTCCCTTGATTTTCCAAAAACATTTTGATCTCGTCCTTCAATTCAAAAACTCGGTTGAGAACATTCACTTTCGACAACCAGCGCACGGCAGTGTAGAAAAGAAGAACCTCATGATCTGCATTCATTTCTTTGCAGAGTTCTTTGAATAAACGAGTGTTTAGAGCCCCAGATTTAACATAGTTCACAATTTTGATGACCGAATCAAGTACCTTTAACAATGGTTCCGGCAGGGTCTTGCTGGCAAGGGCATATCGATGAATCATGCAATGAATACCTTTGGCATGTGGAGCAAGGTCTTTGACCTTTTTCTGAAATCCTGATTTCTTACCAAGCATTGCTGGAGCGCCATCGGTGCAAACTCCACCGACTTTTTCCCACTGTAAGCCACCCGATTCAAAAAATGTCTTGATTTTAGCCATAATATCATCACTTTTGGTAGTAGTTTCCAAATCGCTACAGAAAAGAAACTCTTCCTTCAAATCGCCAGAGTTAACGTACTTCACAAATACCATAAGTTGCGCACATGAGCTGACATCCGTAGATTCGTCCAGTTGAATTGCAAACAAAGGGGATTGCTTGATTTCTTCCAAAATTTGCACTTTAACATCTTCGGACATATCGGCGATTCGTCTTTGAACGGTGTTGTCCGACAGTGAGACTTGCCGCATTTTGGCCGCACTTGCTTCCCCAAGAACTAAACTCACCATTTTCAGCATGCTGGGCTTGATGAGAGTTTCTCCGATTGTGTGTGGTTTTTTGTTTTTCGCAATTTCCAATGCTGCCTCATATGATGCCTGCACAACTGCAGTACTTTGTTGTTGGATGCTACCTGTAGCATCCAATCGCTGCCGTTTGAGGCCAGCTTCATGGCGTCGAAAAAATGCCACATCCTTGGTGTTATGCTCGGAATGTTTCGTGTCCAAATGTCGCTTCAGTTTTGACGGTTTCATAGCTTCAACACTCAACACAACGTTACACAATACACACTGTGGTTTATCGACTCCATTAACCGTTAGTATCGTAAATCCGTACTTAATGTATTCTTCGGAATACTTTCTTTTCTTCTCCATGTCTGCGACTACCTGCGATAAATCGTTAATTTTTAGTTCTTTTACGTTCCATGTTTATTTTTATTTTCAAGGCTAAATTACCGATTCAAATTTGCAGTATTTGCAGAAATAATCACTCGTTGTAATCCTCCGACGAAAACAAGAAACAAGATCTGAGCAGCAACAATTTTAGTTCCGAAAATTTTAAATCGTGCAGTCAATTGATGTGACTCGACCCATGAATGGCTACACTTCGTTGTACAGAGGGACAGAGCAAGAGATGCTCATTCATTGCTGCCACTTTTTGACGTTTGATCGTCTTTCTCAATCTAGCACACATGAATTAGTGATTATTTGTTTTCCGTCTGCCACTAATCTGTTTCCCTCTTGCTCTCAGTTCTTCGTTTAAGATCGTGCAGTAGTGTGCTCCGATTGAAGGCCAAAATACTCAATTGACTTGCTTGTTGTGTTGGGAGTGTTGCTCTCGCGGCAGAGAGCCGACGCATAAAACAGAAAACTATTTGTCTCTTTTTCTCCCTGTTCGAGAGTTGCAGACGTTGCAGTCGGAAAACAAGTGCTGTCAGACAGTACACGGAGACAAAAAGATAACCATTCTTGTTTAACTTTTTACACTTTCAACTAAAATGGGACTTGTCAAACTTTTCAAAAAGGCGTATTACTAAACTAGCGGAAAAAGATTAAATTTTTGTTTAAAAAACCAAGACCTTCGCGGCCCCCCTGAGAGGGCTTCGCGGCCCCCCTGTCGGCCGCGGACCACCGGTTGGGAAACCCTGATCTAAAGCTTGTATCAGCTTATCGATCAATGACCAAACATTTGTCATAAGCAGATAACATCTGGCAGGAATCTATGATATCTAATTGCAATTTTTTCATGAAGTAATTTGAGTAAGGAACTGAAGAATTTGATGAAACAGGCTGAAACAGATTCGATAGTTTCAAATGTATGCTAAATCCAAATTTCAACAAGCTGTCAAGTAACGAGAGGTTCATTTTTTTTTCAGTGGTTGAGTTCCTGCAGTATTGAAAGATTTAGGTTTCTGTATTTCCAAGAGTGTTTTGAAAATAATCAAAATCGATTTCCAAGCTT
Source organism: Aedes koreicus (assembly GCA_024533555.2). Taxonomy (NCBI): domain Eukaryota; kingdom Metazoa; phylum Arthropoda; class Insecta; order Diptera; family Culicidae; genus Aedes; species Aedes koreicus. The sequence goes on from JAHHFK020003404.1 coordinate 69,726, forward strand.
AGAAATTGACGAAAAATGAAGAAAAACCGGAAGTTTCCAGTGCATTTTAGGACTACTAAAAACTCCATTGGTTTTTGAAATTCCCATCAACATCTGAGTTCCAAAATGAACATATTTTGGAATCATTTCAAGTTGAAGACATTGTCACAGTTCTATACGTTCCAAAATAGGCCAAGGATGTGCTCTACGATTTGTGACTTATTCAATCGCATTTTCCCCTAGCCTCCAGAACTAATCCCTTAGTGTCAAGGTGGCAGCCGTTGCTTAAGACCAGCATTCCTGTGCTGTGCTGAAAGCACACTGTCACTACAAGCCATCAAAGGGAACTCCTGCGGAGCCATAGATCTCCGCTCAAGGCCGCTTAACCCGCGTACGTTTCCATTTTTATCAATCACCTGTATCTCACATTCGGCGGCCAATTCAAAAGCCCTAAATCAAAACAGGTCTGCAGCCTCTGGCCATCCCCGGCGGTCTGTAAGGTTTTGCTGATTGCATAATAGTTTTCTATTTGTGGCGGCGAGGTAAATCGAAAACATTCCATTCCATATCGATTTTCCCCGCTGGGTTATGGATTTGTTTACAAAGAGATTGCTGGTGGCCGTCGTCACAGTGCTGCGCGCGTAGATTAAGATCACTTCTCTTACGCGCGAGCGCGTTCGATAGTCAAATTTACGGACTCGCCGTCCCGTGGAATATGTGCAACTGGATCGGATTTCTACGGTTGTTGCAAGGCGCAAATCGATTGGATTTATCTGTCAGCAGATCTCGTCTTAAACATCGAATATTGATTCCATACCGTCTGACCGAATAAGTTAAGTAACAGTGCTTAGTTTATGGATATTTAACATAGATGCCAATCAAAGGTAAAACCAATCTCTTGTCGAACAACAGTCAGTGACCCATTTTTTCTCACGAAGTTCATCATCATCGCCGATTCTTCCCATCCGCCAATTTTGTCTAACTGTACATGGGTGAAATTCTCATCAATTTTCCCCTAACACACCCTTTATGGCCATTTCGAGACTTCCATTCAGAGTGTAGAACGCTTCTGTGCGCTGACCAATTCTAGCGGCATTCGTCAAATCCAACCACGTCGGAACGGAGAAGGCACAACGCCTTATTTGCCTAGTCACCTCGTTTAGTTTGTTTTAGGTGCACCTTCTACAGTTCTTCCACTCGGTCGTTGGTTGGAATGGAACGCGTCCGTCAATCTTGGCCGCCAGTCTCCGGCCAGCATTGAGACCGTTAGGAAAAAGTCTCAGCTCCGGTCGATCCACACTTGGTGAGAAGAGTATAAACATCTATCTTGAGGAGAAAAGTTCCTTGTGATTCAATTATTGTCTCGTTGAAAATGAAAGCTCTAATGCACAAACAGCCAATGTCGCATCCGTCCGACGAGACAACCGTCATGACACTAATTATTCATCTGTAACAAATCTCCCTCGGTTATTTAATGCATCTTAATCCCGGACTCCTCCGAGATTAACCAACCTAGCTGGCATTTATCAGCGATGCAAACTGCCCATTGACAATTCGAAGTGAATGGTTGGTACTTTCGCGGGGCAGATTTCCGCCTCGCATATCCGCTCGTCTTTTACAAGCGAACTTGACAGATGCCAGCTCATTACCCAAGAAGGCTCTGACTCCGGTGTTTGCTTGTGGTTGCTTAGTTGGATAACAGCGGATTGTTTTGTCACCACTGGCTGCTGCTTCTGCGACAGGTATTATTACTTTTTACGAGTTGTTTTTCTCGCTTTCAAACCAACCGGCAAACAAATAATGCCAAAGTTTTACACCCCCCTGCTGAATGCTGGATGTGAGCCGTTTAGGTCGAGGATTAAATCACACACTGACGCGGAGGTTTCGTATGCTAGAGTATGAATAATGGCCGAAACAGGAAGAGAGCGAGAGCGAGCAAAAACTACTTATTGCCTAATGCAAGGTGACTAATAGAGATATTAAATATTATTATCGGTTGCAGCAAAGTAGTAACGGCTGCATGAAAAATAGTTTGCCATATTTATTAGCGACTAATATGGGGCGGACCTTGACATTTTGCGGAATTTCTCGCTGCAATGAACAGTTCGATTTCTTGTTGGGTACAATGTACATATTTTGTTCTAACGAGATCGAATGCGCTCAATGCCAGGCTTATCTTGCGTTTTTGCGTGCTTTTCGGGAAGAAACGACACCGATCTAACATTCTCTTACCAATTCACTCGAAGAGGGTAACAAATGCAGGTAAACCGATTCTCCGAAAAGACGAAGAAGGTTTAGTGAACAACAAACCATGTCAAGTCAAATCGTAGATACTTACAACAAATTGTCAATTTGATCGCATCGATTTGGCGTTCTCAGCAAGTAAGAGACAAAAGAGAGCAGTAGTATGGCAATGTTGTAAATGAGTCGCACCACGAGCGCTCGCCCTGTCTACATTTTTTCTCGAACGCATTATGGTCCATTCTTCCATTTTTCGCGACCAAAATCGATAGCTCGAAAACCATTAACTTTAGACACAAGATGTCTTCGAAAGATTTAACTTTAAAAATAAGATCTATCTTTTGATTTGGGTGGTGACAAGGGTGGTCCTTTTATGTCCATAATAAAAATTTTAACTTATTATTCTTATGATTAAGAGGATTTTTTGCTTCTACAGAATTGTAGATATTTTAATTTAATGAAACTTTGCTTAAGAAAGTTAACTTCTATCTCATCTACGTATCGTTTACTAACAGTTTTTCTAACTTTCCTTAGGGTGGGACTAAAAGAAACAGTTTTTTTTGCTGTAACCTTTTAATTTCAATTTGAATTTGAAAACTACGCAAAGATGACTTTTAGGGTATACAATGACGCACATTTTGAAGATACAAGATAGTTGCTAGTTATTGTATAAAAAAGTTGTTGGGGTTGAAATGTAAAAAAATGCGTTTTTGCAAGATATCTTACTCCTATAATTGCAAATATTTGCAAACACAGAGTACGTGAACGTTAAGTACTAACTTTTATCTACAAGATCTATGCAAAATCGTTTGTCCCCTTTAGGAGAAAAACTCGTTTTAAAATTGGTAGTTTTGCATTTTTTTTGCAAAATTTTCGATCAGCAGCATCAACAATTATCATCAAAGAGCGTATCAACGCAAGTTTTTTTTATGAAAATGTTTGTATTTTTATATTAACCCATCTCCGTTAATTTATTAACATTTCTATCGCAGACAAACCGACATAACACATCATCATCATCGTCACGAACACACCTGCGCCATCTGTTGAGCACACTGTGATGGATGATTAAACTGAACAGATGGCGGTAGTGTGTTAACATTAAACGTAAGAAAATCGAGTATGCGCGCTACCTGTGGCGATACTACCAACTGACAAACATTTGAATTGACCGTTTAATGCGTAATCGATAAAGAAACTGCAAGTGTATGTCTGTGTTGACATATTCACATTTGTTTTCTTACTTTTTTTTTTATTTAGATTACTATATTTATCTTGATATATTTACATTCAGCTATTTGCATGTGTGTATTTTCATATGTTAGTATACTAATGCAAATATATAAATGTTAATATGCTTCTGTAAATATGTGAATGTAAATGTATTTTGGTAAATATATAAACGTTAATAGAAGAATGTACATATAATAATGTAGATAAATATAAACAAACCAATTCAAATATTTTAACACAGACAAACATACAAAACACTTGCAGTTTCTTCATCGATTACGCACTAACCGGTCAATTCAAATGTTTCTTAGTTGGTAGTATCGCCACAGGTAGCACATATAGCCGATTTTCTTACGTTTGACGTTAACACACTACTGCCATCTGTTCAGCTTAATCATCCATCACAGTGTGCTCAACAGATGGCGTTAGTTTTTTTATTTTTAAAATAACGATGATTTGTAGTGCAAAATGTTCGATGTGTTATGTCTGTTTGTCTGTGATATAAATGTAAATAAAAAAACAGAGATGGTTCAATAGAAAAATATAAACATTTTCGTTTAAAAAAAACTCGCGTTGTTACGCTCTTTAAAGATAATTGTTGATGCAGCTGATTGAAAATTATGCAGAAAAAATATAAAACTACCAATTTTAAAAATGAGTTTTATTTTCTAAAGGGGACAAGATGGGACAAACGATTTTGCAAAGATCTTGTAGATAGAAGTTTTCACTTTCAGTTCACGTATTCTGTGTTTGCAAATATTTGCAAATAAAGGAGTAGGATTTCTCGTAAAAACGTATTTTTTTACACTTCAACCCCAAAAACTTTTTTTATACAATAACACTAGTTTGCAAAATTAATCAAAAGTGGTGAACTTTATAATTCGACTAATGTTTCTAATGTGAAATTTTATGCAGAATTCAAAAATGCCGTCAGTTTTCGAGATATGGATAAAAGTTGATTTTTTTAATAAATGAACAAAAACACATTTACACCGTGTCCAATATATTCTCATACACTTTTTCCTTGCATTGGTGTCGTGCAACTACTCAACATGCTTCACGTATGTGTTGGTTTAGTTTTGCACTATGTTTATACAAACGCTTTTAGGTTATGTCCGATTGTTTTCATTCGGTGTTTATCTTTTACCAGCGATGAAGGAGTTTTGTGCTGTGGTGATAAAAAAGTTTTTGAAAGGTGAGCGCGCGGGCGCTATTTTCAGAAATTTGAAAAACCTCGGAGTAAAGCGGAATCTTGTGTACCGAACCATCCGAATGTACCGTGTCACCTGCTCGTTAGATAACCAGAAGAGATCCGGTCGTACTCGTACGGTGCGGACTGCACGAGTTGTTACAGTTGTCAGGGAACGGATTAGACGAAAATCACAGCGCTCTGTACGTAAAATGGCCGCAGATCTGAATGTTTCGAGATCGTCAATGCACAATATGCTGCAAAATGACCTCGGATTTCAAGCTTTCAAGAAACGTAAGGTTCACGGAGTTTCGGAACCTGCCAAGCAGAAACGACTCCAAAGAGCAAGTCTGCTTTTGTCGCGGCACGGTGAGGAAGAATTTATCTTTTCCGACGAAAAGTTATTCGTCTTGCAACAATCCCATAATGTCCAAAACGACAGATTGTGGGCTTTCTCTTCGAGAACTGTTCCAGAGGGTGATAGTAATTTCCCACGGTTCCAAAGTGCTGCGTCAGTGATGGTTTGGGGAGGAATTTGCAAGCGAGGCAAAGTACCACTGGTTTTTCATAGAAAAAGGCGTTAAAGTGAATGCCGTATATTATAAAACGGAAATTTCGGAAGAAGTTGTCAAGCCATATGTACAAGAGGTGTTTGGAGATGATCACTATCTGTTTCAGCAGGACGGAACGCCATCGCATACTGCAAATCTCGGTCAGGGCTGGTGCCGAGAACATTTGACCGACTTTTTGGACAAGAATGAATGGCCTCCCAGTTCACCAGATCTGATTCCCTTGGATTATTTCGTATGGTCATACATGCTGGCGAAGGTAAATGGCAACAGGGCGTCTAATATGAACCAATTCAAAACCGTAATCAAACGAATTTGGGACGAAATGCCGATGGAGGTCATGCGTGCCGCCTTTGACGGTTTCGAAAAACGTCTGGTGCTGGTCAAGAAGGTTAAAGGCGGTGTTATTCCAAAACATATGCTGTAGTTGATCAGTATTATATTACAATATAATGGATAAAGTTATCAATAAAATCTGGATTATCGATTTGAAATAAATAGAGTTTTATTTTGTATGAGAATATATTGGACACGGTGTACTTATAATGTAATATCTCCAACGCGTGTGATCTAATTTCAAATATTTTGTCATCAAATGAAGCAGAATTAAATTTAACACTGATCTTCTGAACATTGCAGTATTCTAGGAGTAATAGTTTCGACGCTATTCATAAGTATACACGGTGTTCAATAAGTTCGAATACAAGTTTTCATCATTGCGTAGGTATGCGCCATGTACATATTCTGCATTGGTATTGGTGTCAGCTTTAGCTTCATTCATACGCTACCGAATGTGCGCGGTGTTGACATTCTGTTAGTTGTTGTTCGTTTGTTACGCGCGATGAAAGAGTATCGGGACTTCGTAATTAAGCGTTTTTTGAACGGTGAGCGACCCGGCGATATATTCCGGTTGCTGAAATCGCATGGGGTCAAGCGGAACTTTGTCTACACGACCATCAGGCGATACCGGGAGACGTCCTCGACCAATGACCGTGCGAGATCCGGTCGGCCGCGTTCAGCGAGGACGCCACGGGTCATCAAGATCGTGAGGGAGCGAATTCGGCGCAAAAAGAACCGCTCAATCCGGAAAACGGCTGCAGATCTCAACGTTTCCATTGGAACCGCTCACACCATACTCACCAAGGACCTTGGTTTCAGGCCTTACAAAAAACGTAAGGTCCATGGCGTTTCGGAGGCTACCAGCAAAAAGCGGTTGGATCGAGCTAAGAGGATCCTCTCTCGGCACGCTGGTCAGGAGTTTGTTTTTTCGGACGAGAAACTGTTCGTGCTGCAGCAGCCGCACAATGTGCAAAATGACCTGGTGTGGGCGCCATCGAGGGACAGCATTCCTGAATCCAATATAAACATCCCTCGGTTCCAAAGTGCCGCGTCGGTGATGGTTTGGGGGGCAGTATGCAAACGTGGTAAGCTACCCTTGGTGTTTATTGAAAAAAACGTCAAAATCAACGCGGCGTACTACAAAACTGAGGTTTTGGAAAAGGTTGTTGCCCCCAGTCTCCGAAGCCTCTACGGCGATGAGCACTACGTGTTCCAGCAGGACGGTGCACCAGCCCATACTGCAAATGTGGTTCAAGCCTGGTGTCGGGACAATTTAACCGACTTTCTGGACAAAACTTTGTGGCCTCCCAGCTCCCCGGACTTGAATCCTCTCGACTTTTTTGTTTGGTCCTATATGATGGCGAAGCTGAACGAATACAAGGTCAGCACTTTGGATCATTTCAAGACGGTAATTCTCAAAATCTGGGACGAAATGCCCATGCAGTCCGTGCGTGCCGCCTGCGATGCGTTCGAGAAACGTTTGAAGCTCGTTAAGGAGTACAAAGGGGGGGTCATTCCAAGAGAAATGTTGTAAACGTTCCTTGTAAACATAGCTTTCAATAACATAAATCCAAAAAATAAAAAAACATGTTTTCATTTTTTTAACAAATTTTGAAAGTGTATCCGAACTTATTGAACACCGTGTATATATTTTTTGCGTTTCTTATGGAGATTCGTAAAAAAAATGTGCTAAACATATGATTAATACCAAAATAACGTCAACAACAAAATATATTGCATATGTAGTTGAAGCCAAAGAAAAAACGAAGAAAATAAGGGCTCAATGGTGAAAATCGGTTGAAAAATTAGGAAGTTATGCTGGTTTTTGGTAAAAGTGCAGAAATGCGGGAAAAAATAGAAATTCGAAAGAAATACGCCCATCTCTCTCTCTCTCTCTCTCCCGCTCTCGCTCACACTCTCACACACACACACACACACACACACACACACACACACACACACACACACACACACACACACACACACACACACACACACACACACACACACACACACACACACATACACACACAAGATTTGGTTTACCTACTGTTCAATTGTTTGGTAAGATGTTCTGGCACCTAATTTTAATAGCTATTGGTAACGGAGTGAGAAAAATGTACGCTGCAAAACGGGAATTCAAATGCAAAAATGATCCGCAAAAGTTTTGTTATGCCTGTGACGTCTACATGTTTACGACACCGGTTAATTCACTGCTTCTCTTCAATCTGCGTTCCTTTTTTTTTTTGAATTTTGCGGGGAGACTGGGTATAATATGGGGGCGCATCGTGTTGTGTATTATTAGCAAAACATACCTGGCTAGGTGGATAGCAGGTAAAAGGTATCCTGAAAATCCTGTACATGGAAACAAATCCGTTGTTGTTCTCATGAACAAAATATCATGAAATGAACTCTTATCATATGTTATGAATTCATGACACTTAATGGTGATTTTAAGATTTAAAAACCAACGCGAAAAGTAGTTTTTAAAAGTGTTGTTTTGCCTCAAATCTAGAATTGTGTAATCAACCTAATCAACTTTCACAGTTGCTAACTGAGCGCTTTTTACGTCGTCATCAATGCATGAATTAATCGAACAAATATTTTTTTTTTTAAACTCAAAAGTTTTCAAAACTAGCGAAACTCGAAAACCAAATGGCAACATGAATTCATTTGATGAAGAAGTATTTGAAAAATGTGTCCCAGGATGAAGTGTCTTCTCAGGCAATTGTGAAACTTGGGCCAAAGCCCGCAAAATTTTAGCCATTAAATCTATCCAATGGGCACTAAACAGCTTTGCTGCTTATAAATCTCCTGGAGCAGATGGTATGCATCAAATTTTGATCCAAAAGGTATTTAAGAAATTTAAACACGTTTTGAAAAAACTCATGGTCAGCAGTTATGCTACAGGGTACATCCATCAAGCCTGGCGCGAAATAACATTTAAATTTATTCCGAAAGGAGAACTTTCGTCATATCAAGAAGCGAGCATTTTCAGATATGTCAGATAAGATTCAACAAGTCTAAGTTCGTTTCTTCCTAAGTGCTTGGAACGTATTATCGATTATCGCATTCGAGATGTTAATTATTCAAAAATACCACGTTAGGTTAATGAACATGTTTATTAAACATCAAATCAAACTGCCACTGCTTATCAAACAGTATACAACAACTCTACTACACTTAGATGCACAGAATATTAGAAATGCATTTGCTCACAGACAATCTTGCTTGGGTGTTTTCTTTGATATTGAGGGTGCCTTCGATAACTTTGGCTTGGATGCAATATTCGGAGCTGCATATCATCACATGATACCTTCTATCATTACCGACTGAAATAACCAGATGCTCAAGAACCGATATCTCTTTTCGATTCTTCGCCAAGCAAATTTGAGTGTTCAGGAATGTCCACCACTTATGTGAAATCTCGTTACAGATACTCTGCTGAAGGAACTCAACGACGGCTTACCTACTTATGGTTTTGCCGACGACTATCTGTTTTTGATAGTTGGATTGTGCATAAGTACATTGTTTAATCTAAACGTTAATGTCCCCATGCTGGTCTTTCGACTAATCCAAACAAAACATCTATTGTCTAATTTACTGAAAAGTGGAACCATTCTGGTGTACGCTCCATTAGGTTCGGAAATCACTGCGAGAAGTGCAGTGAAGTACTCGGAAGCCATCCTAGACCACAAACGTCTCTGGACAGCACACATTGATTTAAGAGTCCAAAATCCTGGGTATTAAAACCTTAGACCTAAAATATACAAACTAAAAACAGGGAGAGCTAACATAACAGTTTTCTGGAATGTCTGTCGTAGAATCTAGATTAATCTACATAATCTTTGAGAAATTCCGGGTGTTTAAGATTCAGAAGAGTGTTTCCTGACACTTCCATAGAAGAAGGATTTTAGGAGTATTTTAATTCAGGCTTCTAGTCTACAAAAAAAAAAGAAGATTCAAGGTCATTTCTGACTGGAATTTCAGATGATTTCATCATCATTTCACGACTATTCTGAAAATGTTTTCAGATATTTCAAACGATAAGTTGAGGATTCAAAAGATTTGGATAAATATTCCAGATGACTGAAGAGGCGTTTGAAAGTTCAACCTACTCAAAGAGATCAGGATTAAAAAGACTGCACTTGGTACAGAAAATCTAATAATTGTACTTTAAAATCGTACGTCAAAAGCTTAGAATGATCCTCAAAATCATTATGTTATTAAAATATGTTTTTTCGACAAGCAGTAGTTGGCATATTTTTCCAAAAACCTAAAGAAATATAGAAACATACACGTCCAAAGGTTCACCACAAAGTTTGGCTCAGTATTATTAAAAGGAAAAGGAAGAAGTAAAATTTCATCGAATTTTAGAACTCGGTGAGTCTATTTCAATAGTGAAAAATATGTACAGGCTCATTTCAATTCACAATTACATTAATTTCGATGAAATTTTTCGATTTTTTTTTTTGCTCTGAAAGATTTTAATCGAATCGATTATAACAAAAGCACGCGAGCTAAGCAAGACGCTGTCAATTATTTATGTTCGTTCATTTCCTTTAATTTTGAAAAGGATAGCAGAGTTTTTCTTCAAGCTCCACAATTGCGTCATGCAGATGGGATCTTTAAAATACTAGATCGTAGTTATACTTTATGGAAACCGTCGAATGTTTGCACAACTTGTTTCATGATTAACCGACCTTCAATCGACCTGCAGTTCAACTCGAAAAAACAATTAATTTCTTCACTTCACGAAACATCAAGTAACAAATATGACTCCGTAAACCTCACGAAGGGCTAATGCCGGATGCAATCAATAAAATCTCGAACACATCAAAGGAGCTTTACAAGCATTGGATAATTGTGTGAGATCCTACCATTATATTATATACAAATGTTTTAAATTTCTATTATATTCAACTTGACATAACTCGGAGCGTATTTTAGGGTATAATCACGCAGCCTACTTCCTCAAGCAGATTCACGAAATGCGTTGTGGTTCAAATTTGTTCATTTGAATCCAGTTCATTTTACAGCACTATCTTTGCGGATAATGCAACGCAGTAGGCCTGGCCGCTTTGCTGCTTGTATCAAGTCTGTGATATGCTGCAATAATCTATACTGACAAAAATAAATGGACGGGATCTAACCCAATCATTTCCAGGATCGTTTCTCATACAGGCTTAGTTTGTATTAGATTAGATTAGATTATTAAATTAGAACCGACTTTAAGAAATAAAACGCACTCAAATATCAGTTTTCATAGCCACACCGTGGGCAATTACTTTGGGAGATTAGGAGATTAGGAGATTTGAGGTACCTCTTCTTGTATAAAAATACGGCAAATCAAATGCCACTCTTGGACCAAGGCAAAAAGAATACATAACTTGAAGTTCTTAAATGTCATTGGGGAGCAAAATGGTGAGACCATTCCAATTAATGGTAACATTTTTTGGATGTTTTTCTCTGTTTGACTATAGTTTAAAAAACAGCTTCCCCTGTCGGTTTATCGGCGATGAAGCATCGTGAGAAATTGAAAAGTATTTGTTTTTTTTTATACACTGGATAAAAACAAAAGCTTCTGGCAATACTCGACTGCAGAATGGACACTTAAAATCTGTAGTAAACCAAGCATGAAGCGATTTATTACTAATGTAACTTTTTATTCCATAAGTTCGAAATGTGGTTGACAAAGTTACACGCTTAAAACAGCATTATTCTGTATTGATATAATAACTTCGAGCTTTGCGCTTCAGCCCTAGCATAAGTGTTCATACTGACTCCTTAATGACCTTGCTGGCAGCTCTAGTCCAGATTTATAGGTAATGTTTGGCATTTTTAACCTCCTACTTTTTTCCGAACACTTATCAGACGCTTTATCAGAGTCCAACATCTTTCGATTGGGCGTAACTCAGGACTACATTCTTTGGTACGAAATTAACTTTATTGGTTCTAAACGATGCAAAATCGGGCCAGAACAAAGGGCCAACATCGTGGCTTCTAACGAAAGACAGCAATCGTGTCTGCAGGCAATCCTTCTCGAAAATTCCCTAGTTGATTGTGCCGAATTGCTACTAACAAATACAGGTCAGCTTCCCTTGAAGTGATTTGATTTCTCCAATTCAAATTATTCGATCAAAATTGAAAATAATTTTCGGCTTGAAATATTACGTAGCTAAATAAAATAAAAGAATTTAAGATCAACATCAAATTTGTTCTCCACGCCCGCTCTTCCACATAACCTGGTACCCCAATTAATGTTCAATGTTGGATCTATAACCTAATAAAACTTTTTCAAATGCCTTTTATCTTCACGCCACAAACACAAAGCACCCATCTAATAAAAAAAAATCAAACACGCTTTCCCACTCTCGCCCATCCCCAAATGAGCTCACACTCTCCACACCAGCCAATCGGGAGCCAAAATTCCACTTCCATCTGGTTGCTTTGATCAACGCCGCCCGGGCCAAGTCAACCTGCGCCGATCTCACTCAGAGCTCTAGCTAGAGCTTATCTCTCAGCACTACTGACGACCCCATCATCATGGCAGAGGGATGAGCATCCCAAAAAAAAACAACAACAACAACAACCAGCATAATTTTGCAACCCGCACGATTCACATTCTTCCTTAATGGGAAATCGATCGGGAATTCCGGGTCCCTTGCGCCCGGAGGAGTTTTCGCATTTTGGCACAACCGTCCAGCAGCAGGTTGGTCGCGGCTGCAGTAGCGCAAGAAATTATGCCAAAAGCGAACGGTTGTTTTGTTTGCCATGGCGCGGACTCCGGGAACTCATGCACTCTTACTTATCTAGATAGTCCAAGAAGGCTTTGAAGAGAGAGGGAGCGAGAGGAGGCCACTCGATTTATCTAGGGTGGAGTTTTATCTAATCGTGATTGATTCTCGATTCGAGTTCAATTAATTTCCTTGCCATCGAATGATGCAAACGTGTGCAGAAATGAAAGAAAAAAAAAGAACAGTCATATGAAGGGCGCATGAGTGGGAGACGAGGCGCGGGGGGAATTCATTATGCATTTTTCTCCATCGATACGGTTTTGTCGGCAGTTGTTGTAAATTTTGCCGGATGCTCGACTCTGACTCGATGTTATCGAAAACGTAATGAGAAACAGTACGGCCGGAGCTACTGGTTTTTTGAATAATTTACATTTCGCTCGAGATGTCGAGATGGCCTCGGCAAAACCGCCATCATCCGCCTCTCATCAACATGCGGGCAAATGTGTATGAATTTTTGCGCATTTATGATGCTTAATTTTTGCATAAACAAATAAATATCCTAGCCTCGATTGGAATAACTTACGGCCCGAGTACTTCGCCAGGTACTCAGTGTGAGTGTTTGCATGCGCACAGTTGGTGATTGCTGCTGATCCACGACCCCCACCCCCCCACTGATGGGAGGCTCCGGTAATGTTGGATTGCGAAATGGGAGCTAATAAAAATTCAATGTTATGATTTTTAATGAGTCATGAATTACACATTCACTCGGGTCTTTCCCATAGTGGTCGCCTTATGATGACGGTTGGCATCTGTAACGGTTATGTGAGGTCTATTTGGCATCATTCAGGGCACGTACGTGACTCGGGGTGCAGTTTGTGAATGCGATCAGAATTATTTTGTTTTGTTTACACAAGACACTTTATCCAGCGGGAGGCTCGGGTTAGGTTACTGCTTTTTCAGACTTTACCGTAACATTACAAAATATAGAAGATTGTGAAATATTTTCACTCATCCAGAGTAACGTTTCTATGGCCGTAACAAAAATAATGGAATACATCTATTTTAAGTTTTACTGGGACTTGCTATAGCATTAGGAGTTAATAAAAATTAAAAAATTGAATATAAGGCTCTTTTTCGAGAAAAATACTTGCAAGAGGGCTTATTTGATGACTTCTCTGACCTATTCTAGAATGTTCCTCTGGATGTTCCTTAAAACTTTGAAAAAAATTACTCGCATCAGTGTTTGAAATATTTGAAATATCCGTAGGGCACTCATATACAGCTTTTGAGCTGATTAAGAGCTGCAGTTCTATCCCTTAAAAACCTAGCTCCAGACAATCTTGTTTAACTATTATTATTTGGCCGGATTGGGCAAAATACTTAACCGTAACATTACAAAATATAGAAGATTGTGAAATATTTTCACTCCTCCAGAGTAACCTCTCTATGGCCGTCACATAAAAATAATGGAACACATCTATTTTGCGTTTTACTGGGACTTGTCATAGCATTTAGAATTGATAAAATTCATATAAATTTAATATAAGGCTCTTTTTCGAGAAAACTAGCAAGAGGGGTTATTTGATGACTTCTCTGACCTATTCTGGAATGTTCTTCTGGATGTTCCTTAAAACATTGAGAAAAATTACCCGCATCAGTGTTTGAAATATTTGAAATATCCGTAGGGCACTCATATACAGCTTTTGAGCTGATTAAGAGCTGCAGTTCTATCCCTTAAAGACCTAGCTCCAGACAAACTTGCTTAACTATTATTGGGCCGGATTGGGCAAAAGGCAGAACACGTCATTAATTCAAAAACAAGGCAAACGCCATTAGAAGCTTCCATTCAAGAAAAATGCTCAATGTTAATTCAAATTATGCCAGCGTCTTTAAAATATGACAGATGCTCTGAAGTACCAACGTCCTATAAAAAAGGATAGTACTTACACTACAAACATCTTGATATCTTGAATTTATCTGATTATATTAAAAAGTGGTTTTCTCCAGTTTTTCTCCAGATTCGCACGGAAGTTAAGGAGCCGCTTTTTCAGACTTTACAAATTGCTTTTCAAGCCCTTACGAAATATAGATGCCAAGATTCTTGAGAAATGCAAAACGTAAAGTAAAGGATGACTATGAGTAACTTGGTACGCACAAAAAGGCCTGTAGTTCATGATTCAATAAGTTTAAAAAGTCCATTAATGGTTGCTATACAGTACTTTTATTGAAACTTCACAGTTACAGCATTAGATGGTTACATTACTCCAGTTCGAATGAAATCTCGAACCTACCTCTTGATGGAGCCCATCAGCGCCCGCACAGTGGAAACGGACACGGAATCAGCACATTTCTTCCGTTTTGCCCGCATTTGCTGGATGTCCTTGACTGCCCCGCCGCTTCGTCGAAGTCGCTGCTTTGAAATTGCCAAGTATTTTTCGATTGGTCGGAGTTCCGGGAAGTTTGGAGGATTCATTAGCTTGGGGACAAAATCGATCTTGTTGGCAGCATAACACTCCAAAACCACTCCACTCCAGTAGTGGCAGCTGGCCAAATCGGACCAAATGATGACTTTGCCCCTATGCTTGTGGATGAACGGCAATACACGCTTTTTCAGGCATTCTTCCATTCTAAACTTGGGATGTCATCGTCGAGGATGTGACGAGTGGTTCCGTTTTCAGGCCACAACTGCAAATCGCTTGCCAAATCTTCGGCCTTCTTCGCGAACTTGTCGGCAAACTGGAACTTGAATCTTCCCGGCACATCCCCACGTCCAGTTGCGATGTTTTGACCCTTTTTCATAAAAGGGTGGTGGTTTTGCCTCCTCGAAAAAAGTCCCCATGCAGTTCTGGTGCTATCTCGAAAAAGAAATTAAAATTTAATTCTGGAACTTGACAATTTCGAATTGGGGGAGTGAATTGAATTCAAAATGATGGATTTGAATTCAATTACTGAGATATTCATGGCAATAGTATTGAAACATATCTAGGAACTTTATTCAATAGGGCAAATCTAACAATGAGAGATTTTCTCCTTTCTCCTCTTTTTTTTTTTTTTAGCGGCATTTTAGGAATTTTTGGGGGGGTTTTGTATAGAGAGAAGAAGTGGAATAAACTATTAATAATAGAATAAAAAAAAATATTTTAAATAAAAGAAAAAAAAAAAAATTAAAGAAAGGCGCGCCATTGTTTTTTTTTCCTTAAAAAAAAAATCCCTATACTAGCTGAACCCGGTGCGAGCGCTGCCACGCTTGCAACTAAATGAATGAAAATTTAATAGAACTGGCACGTTTATGGTTGTTTTTTTTGGAATGAGTTTTTTTCTTGACTAAGCAGGGATTCAAACTTCTATCAGAACATGCTTCTTACCCGAGAAATACACGTTTTGTGATTTAGTAACCTGGATAATTCTCATGTTTGGTAGAAATTTGTGTTTCATTTGTATGGGTGCCCTCCCTTCCAGAGGGAGGAGGTTTCTCAAACCACCATACAATCATTGCCTTCAAAAACCCCCACATGCCAAATTTGGTACCATTTGCTTGATTAGTTCTCGAGTTATGCAGAAATGTGCGTCTCATTTGTATGAGAGCCCCTCTTCCTGAGAGAGAAGAGGTCTCAAAGAATCATAAGCACCTTCCCCGACCCCAAAAACACCTGCATACAAATTTTCACGCTGATCGGTGCAGAACTTTCCGAGTCTATAAGGGTCAGGCAGACAGACAGAAATTCATTTTTATCTATATATATATATATATATAGAAATCCTGCCTTCAAAAACCCCCATATGCCAAATATGGTTTCATTTGCTTCATTGGCTCTCGAGTTATGCTAAAAATTGTGTTTCATTTGTATGGGAGGCTCCCTTTCCAGAAAGCGGAGGGGTCTCAAACCATCATTGAAATATATCTCTCCTTCAAAAACCTCCACATGCCAAATTTGGTTCGATTTGCTTGATTTGTTCTCGAGTTATGCAGAAATTCGTGTTTCATTTGTATGGGAGCCCCCTTTTCAGAAAGAAGAGGGGTTTCAAGTCACCTTAGAAACATTTATTGCCTTCAAAAACCTCCACATGCCAAATTTGGTTCCATTTGCTTGATTTGTTCCCGAGTTATGCAGAAATTCGTGTTTCATTTGCATGGGAGACCCCTCTTTCACAGGGCGGAGGGGTCTGAAACCACAATAGAAACATTTCCTAGCCTCTAAAAACCTCCATATGCCAAATTTGGTTCCAGTAACTTGATAAGGTCTCGAGTTATTCAGAAATTTGTGTTTCATTTGTATACGAGCCCTCCTTTCAAAAAGGGGAGAGGTCTCGAGTCACATTAGAAACATTTCTTGCCTTCAAAAACCTCTACCTGCCAAATGTGGCTCCATTTACTTGATTAGTTCTAGAGTTATGCAGAAATTTGTGTTGCATTTGTACGGACGCTCCCACCCTTCTTGAGAGCGGAGGGGTCTCAAACTACTATAGAAACATTTCTCTCCTCCAAAAACCATCACATGCCAAATTTGGTTCCAAATGCTTGATAAGTTCTCGAGTTATGCAGAAATTTGTGTTTCATTTGTATGGGAGCCTCCCTCTTACAGGGCGGAGGGCGGAGGGGTCTCAAACCACCATTGAAACATTTCTTTCCTTCAAAAACCTCTACGTGCCAAATTAGGTTTCATATGCTTTATTAGTTCTCGAGTTATGCAGAAATTTCAGTTTTATTTGTATGAGAGCCCCCCCCCCCCCCCCCCCTTCAAGTGAGAGGAGGGGTCTCGAACCACAATAGAAACATTTATTGCTTCCAGAAAACCTCACATGTAACATTTGGTTCCCTTTGCTTGATTAGTTCTTGAGTTATGAAGAAACTTCTGTTTCATTTGTATGGGAGCCTCCCTTTCCGGAGAAGGGATGGGTCTCAAAACACCATAGAAACGTTTCTTGCTTCAAAAAACTCACATGCTAAATTTGATTTCCTTTGCTTGATTAGTTCTCGAGTTATGCAGAAATATGTGTTTCATTTGTATGGTAGCTCCTCCCCCTCCCTTTCAGAGAAGGGAGGGGTCTCTAACTATCTTAAGAACCTTTTCCGGTCCCTAAAACTCTTCCATACAAAATTTCACGCCGATCGGTTCAGTAGTGTCCGAGTCTATAAGGTTCAGACAGACAGATACAGACAGACAGACAGAAATTCAAACAGAAAAGAAATTCATTTTTATATATACAGATATTTTCATAAATGGCTAGGGGGATAGATATTTCATTAGGGTGATTCATTTATTTTCCATTAGGGTGGTCCTTTCTGTTGAAAATTTTTTTTTTAATTCAAAAATATTAAATTTTGAATGGAATATTGAAGATAATAATATTTAAACACCTAATCGCAAGCCATTATCAAAAAAGATCGGAGTAAGCGTTGCTCGAGTATGGTTGATTTTAAATTTTGCTGTTACGTTTTCTTTCGCAATAAATTTGTTGTTCGAATATTATTTTAAAGCCTTTGAATTTGATTCATCATTAAACTGTCCATAATGATTAGTAGCATCGGTTGTGTGCGTTTTGAAGGTGAGAGAGTCGTGTGAAAGTGTTTCGATTTAGTAACCAGAAAAGAGGATGCAATTTTTAGATCCCAAAGTGGAGGGGAGGCTTGAATTTAAAAGTTTGACAACAATTTAATCCAATAAATTTTGATTATTCCCATTTGCAGAAAATACCATAACTTCTAGTTGGTGCTGATTAAATTTGGTAAGGTAAGAGTCATACGAAAGTTTAAGTCAGAAAGAAAAACTGTCATTGTTTTCGTGAGATGATACACAGCCTGTTTTTTGTAAACATGCGTGACGTAGATCTCCAAAAACATCAATTTACAATAGCAGCAAATCACAAGGTGGAATGTTTATTTTCGGTAATTGGTGTAGTTTTTAAAAGGTTTCGGCTGAAAAATGCCTTCTTTTGCACTAAAAGGATGCGGACAAAAACTAAACTTGCGTTGTTATCATTCGCTTGTTTATGGAGTTTTACGTATTTGTTTCATCAATAGATCTCATCACATGCGTCCTGCATGCCATTGAATACAAATATCTTCATTCTCTTCACTTTTTTATAGAATCAACGTGCATGCAATTTTGGTAGTATGGCTTAGGAAAGGCAAAGTAGTTATCGATCAACAATTATTAACAATTAGTATTGCATCGCAACCTTATTAAATCAGCCTCACTCTCATCTTACTCAAACTAGTAGAACAAACACTGGCGGTTGTTGTTGGACTCAGTACGGAATCTTAAGTCATATGTTTTATTATTCGGTTAAGCTTACAAGAACCCGCTTTACTTCGTGAAATTTTGAAAATCTGCTGAAGAAACCAAAATTGCCAAAATTGGTGGTACTCTCTATGCGAAGACCAGTCTTTAGTCGGTCATTTAACATATTTTTCTAATAACAGGCTTCTTGTTTTAAATCGTTATAAAATGGATTGAAAATTGTTACTCCAATACATTTCCAATGCCGCATAATTGAATCTCACTATCATAATATTCACTGCTAAATCTCTACAACGAAACAAATAAGCTATAGTTCTGAAATGAATATAGATTAAGGCTTATTTATTCATTTATCATGCATTTCTTGCACAGTTAATTTTAAACTGGCAGCCGTAGAACCTTTTGATTCTGATAGCGGAAACTAGAAATAAGTAATAATACATGAAGTTGTATATCAAAATAACGCAATGTAGTTGCTACAATCCAAAATATCTCACAAGTTCTTTTTCACCCCCTTTTTTATATTTTCAGACATTCTTCTCTTTTCAGAGAACAAGTAATGGCGCTATAACCATAAGCCATGGGGAGCAAGGACTATAGTTAATGCTTAAGTCCCAACCGTTTGAAGAGAAATGGAGCATCACTTAACCTTCTTAGACTAGATGCTCCCAACGACCATTTTTAAATAATTTTAATTTTTAATCTGATTACCAAATAGGGCATTCTGTTCAACTATTCTCTCCAACTATTTCCTTTGATATCTACTGAAGGCGTGGGTTCTCCGTGTCTTCTTAAGGTAAATACCAAATCCTCCCTATCTTCAACGGTTGCATGGACGTAGCCAGGTGAGCGATCGAGTAGTGTCTTCGTGGAGAATGTTGCAGGAAAAAACGTATCAGTAACTGGTTTCGTTTCATGGTGACATGCAATGTCTTCAACGAATTATTCCTCATCGTAGCTCCATTCACGAGGTGTGCAGACGTCAATGCTAATGCTAATCTAATCGGAAGCCATTATTTTCTATTAGGGTGTTTCCGTTGGTCCACCCTTGGGAAAATTTACATGGGTAAAAATGTTTTTGATTAGAAGCCCCCCGAACCATTTTCGATTGAGCTCAAAGTTTGCATAGGGTCACACTTCGGGGTAATGAAACTTGTCAGCAATGTAGTTTTTTTTTTTAATTCGAAAAAGGAATTATCATTGGCACCCTAATCTTCAAGCTTCAATGCTAACTAAATTCAGCTTTAATTCAGTATGCAATGTTTCTTGGGTAGATCTATAAACTTTGATATCACCCACTATAAAATGGCTTTTCCGACGTCAAAGGCTCGTTTCCGTCCACTGGAACACGTTCATTTATTTTGTCAACCTCTTCAGCTAAACTGTACAGACTGAATGAAATAGCCGGCCCTATCTAACAAGAGTCTTAAACTTATTTCTCGTTACATTGTAATCAAAATAATGGCTTACTTCATTAAATCTTCGGAGGCATCTTTGCAGTGGATGATTTTCACCGAAGACTGTTTGGTGTCTCGGAATCCACAGAAGCTGTCGTTGTCGGGAACTGCGAGCAGAAACACCAAAGTTTATTTGTTGCAAAAGATGTGTGCAGTCGAAGCGGTTACTCAATACATCGAATGCAAATAATCTCTGCAAGTAAATCCTCCGCTGGTGAAGAGACTCTAGGGTTATAAGTTGACATCGGTGTTTATATTGAGGTAGTCGGAGAGGGTCGTTCCACGGCAGGTTGCGCAGGGAAAATCTGACGAATCAACGTTGAACTCTTTCTAACCGGTCAGTGTGTACAGCCCATACTTGAACTCCATACTCAAGGATACTGCGCACGAAAGAACAGTACAAGACTTCCAGTGCGCGAATATCGCGGAAAACGGCACAGTTTCGACCAAAACGATAGGACGACAAAAGCTTTAGCGGAAGTTATGGAAATATGTTCGTTGAAATTCTGCTTACTATCCATCGTTACTCCTAAGTCTTTTATAGAGTTGACTCGTAGTGCTTCTGAATGTAGCAAGTAGTGGAAAGTTATATGCGAACGGCTTATGATGATTATGTAATACTACCATCTGTTGTAGCAAGGTAACTTTCCATAGCAGTGGAATAATCCGAAAAACGATTTGATCAGGATTCTATTGTTGTTTGTGATCATCATGCTCCTGTATGAAGGGCCAAAAACGTTTGGGCGGGCCCGTAAGCAGAGACACTTACGCAAAACCCACGAATATAGGGAAGAGAATCTCCTTCCAAAAGCAAGTTCACACTCACAGCACTAGAATCGAGCCCTCGATTGACCGAATAAACCCAATAGATGGGGTCGAATAGCCCTCCCTCGTTTCGCGAAACGTTAACAGTAGGGAGAAGAAGGCCCATGCTCCCTATCCAAATCGTTTCACTTGGGTGCCCTGATGGTCCCTCCCTTTAGTGGAAAGTTATATGCGAACGGCTTCTATTGAAACTTATGATCTTGCATTTCATAGCATTCATCTCCAATCCATTGAAAAAACACCAGTTTGAAACAGTTTCAAGGTCTTGCTGTAGAGCAGCGCAATCAGCCTTGGTTCTGATGGTTCTGAAAATATTTAGATCGTCGGCGTACATGAGTCGGTGTGATTGTAAGCGGTGGCATAAATCGTTAACGAAGAGAATAAAAATTGCGGTACACTGGACCGCATCTCGTAGCTGCCGGAATATACAAGCTTGATACAGGCAGATCTACCATAGAGATAGGAGCGTAACCAGATTATCAGCCATTCAGGAAATTCTAATCGTTCCAGTTTTTTTTTTAGTGTTAACTCATGTATTTAGACAACATGACTTTGAGTAGTCTTTATTCATTTTCAAGTATTCTAGATCATCCGAAAACTCGCTGGAGTACAGGTCTATAGATTTTGAAATGAACCGTGTTCTCACCGTATGAAATGGCTTTCTCAGCGTATGGGGAAATTTTCCTCAAGAAGCCCTTGGAGGATAGATACGTAGATCTTGAGATCAACCACCGTCACAAGTAACTTTCATGACTTGTTCACAACCGTAAAAGACTGATATTGGATCACCCTGAAAGTACCCTTGTTGCGGTTCGGTCAAAGTAACTGTTATGCAACTGATTTTAGATACAATCAAGTTTCTGCAACCAATTTTGACGGATGTGTGTTGCATGGATATAATGGGACCCGAAATCACACTTGTATTCTGACGCTAGATGAAGGAGATATAAAGTATCAATCCCGATGGGTGGTTATTGGTAAGCGTGACTGCAACTTGACCCCCCCGTGAGTCTGGGTTTAATCGCAACCGAGGTCAGTAAGATTCTTTTGAGGCGGAAAAATCTCCTTCGGGAGGGAAGTAAATCCGTTCCCTGGCTCATGGGTTGGTGAGTGCGATAGCTAGCGTGAAGCATCCTCCGTCCGGCGGTGGACCTTCAGCTTATGGCTGAAAGCCGCAAAAACAGAAACAAAAAGAAGAAGTACCAATTCCTTACAAAAAATAACCCTAATTGATAAGTGAAACAATCAGTTTCCCTTCGAACTGCTGTTGAAATTTTCCTATGCAAAATACTCAATACGATCCGAAAATGTCGTCGAAGGAAACGAATGGTACGATTTATCTTCAGTGGACTTCATTAAGTGGATCATTTTGCACCGCTAAATTTGCATTGATAAGCCAATCAATCAGTTTTCCTTTGAACGGCCGCTGAAATGTTGCAGAAACAATAAATTAAAATGTATAAATGTTAGTTTTGTAAAATTTCAATAGATTTAACAAACTTTGTCAGGATACCTCAAATCAAGATTTTGGTGAATTGTTGCTATCGCTGAAAACGAACGAAAGCGTGCTTAAACGTGGAACCACAGAACTCTACACTTTAACACTTTACAACATTTCTTGCATTTCAGGATCAACCGAATGAAGATCATATATAATAGATAGGAATGCTTGTACTATTTTTCATTTACATAAATATATACACTATCATATAAATATTTCATGGGAATGGGAGGGACCATCAGGGCACCCTATTGAATCACTCTGGATGGGGAGAGTGGAAATGCCAACTCCCTATTGCTAACAGTTTGTGAATAGAGGGCGAGCTCTTCTCCCCGCCCATTGGGGCATCCTCATTGTTCAGTCTTGTTGTTGGAAGGAGATTCTTTATATCCCTGTGGATACGTATAAGTGATTTGGCATACCAATCCACCCAACCCCTTTTTGGCCCTTCATACAACGGCATGATTAGGATAATCAGTGGTTATTAAAGCTTGATCAAGTCTAACAGAGAGGAGAGCCCATTGCTGTCGGACTTAGTTTCCGTGCTACAATGGGTGGTTGTACATATCATACATGATTTCATACATCATACTGCCGCTGAAATGTTGGAGAAAAAAAATAATAATGTGAAACAAAAAAAAAAGAAGGAGTGGTGTGGGGCTATTTTGGTGTGGGCTGCGGCGTTTTATAATTTTTTTTTTTTTTTTTTATATGGGGCCCCAAAAAAAAAAAAAAAAAAAAAAAAGGGGTTGTGGGTTGGTGGTGAAGAAAGAAAAAGTAATAATTTTATTTATAATAATTCTTCTTTAAATTAAGGTCTGTATCCGCAATAATCCGGACACCTCAAAACATGCATAAAACATAAATTTCGCATTATATTTCCGTCGTTGTTGTTTATTTCAGATTCATGGGATGTGTTTTAACAATTCGTGAAGACAAACCATAGTTATTCGGTATTTGCATAAAATTTTCGAACTTTGCGCTTAGGGTTTGTACAGACTCTTCAGAAATCGTAGAAGCCGTCTTTGTCCAAATTTGCTGGAAGTGTTTGATGTCTTTGATTTCTTGCTTCTTTCCAGAAAGATTCCGCTTCATCAGAGCCCAATATCTCTCGATTGGTCGTAGCTCTGGGCAATTTGGCGGATTTGAGGTTTTTGGTACAATGTTCACTTGATTTGCTTGGTACCACTCCATCACAGTTTTAGAATAGTGGCATGATGCCAAATCGGGCCAGAACAAAGGTTTTTCTTTGTGACATTTGATGAAGGGTAGCAATCGCTTCTGCAGACACTCTTTCTGATAGATATCCTTGTTGATTGTGCCTGTAGTGACGAATGATTTACTCTTTTTGCCACGCGTGCAAATTGCTTGCCACTCAAGGTATTTTTTGGGAAATTTCGATGCCTTCTTTCTTCTGAAATGCTCAACTGTAGCATTTCTGGCCATAGCAGAATAAAAAACCAGCCCAGGAAGCTGCTTGAAATCCTCTAGGACATAAGTTTCATCGTCCATCACAACGCATGAAAACTTCATCAAATATTCGCAGTATAAACGTCGAGCCCGTGATTTTGCTGCCAAGTTCTGTTTGTCGTTGCGATTTGGAACTGTTTTTACTTTATACGACTTAAGTCCCAAACGTTGTTTTGATTTTTGGACAAAACCAGGCGACATCCCTATTTTACGAGCCACCATCCGAATGGAGAGATTTGGGTTTTTCGTTAATATCCTTTTCACCTTTCGGTCCATGACAGGATCAGCGCGTCCAATGTTTTTGTCACTTCTCGGTTTCCTCTCCACCGTCAAACGTTCCGAAAATGATTTGAGCACATCGTGAACAGTGGATTTAGGAAAATCCAATGTTTTTGCAAGGTCCCATATTGACAAGTCAGGATTTGCCGTATGCCCGCACAAAATTCGCTCGCGCACTTGTTTTTCTTTCGTCGCCATCTTGAAT
The DNA here is from genome assembly GCA_024533555.2 of Aedes koreicus. Classification (NCBI taxonomy): domain Eukaryota; kingdom Metazoa; phylum Arthropoda; class Insecta; order Diptera; family Culicidae; genus Aedes; species Aedes koreicus. Next base: position 93,992 of record JAHHFK020003404.1, read on the forward strand.
ACTAAACATGAAATGTAAACATCAATCATAGTCTTTTTCATCATATACTCTCAGCTATACCACAGTGAAATTTTTCATTCGTACGTGCAATATTTCAAAAGTTACAATGAGATGAAGGTGTCCGGATTAATGTGGATACAGACCTTACATGTTGTGATGTCTTTGGCTCAACTGCATTTTCCATAACATCTTATTGAATTTGTATCCGAAATTCCAAGAAATTCACAGAAAACGGGTCATAAAAAAAAAATATTATTTTTTTTATATTGAAAATTTTCGGGGTGTAAAAAAATTCGCGGGGTTTGGCTTGTGTTTTAATTTTATTAAATTTCTTTTTTTTGGGTAGTTTGTTTTTTTTTTTTCGTGGGGGGGGAAATATTGTGGTTTTGTTGTGGTGTTTTTGGTGGGGATAAAAGGGAAAAAAAAAAAAAAAAAAAAAAAAAAAAAAAAAAATGCGCCCGCGGGGGGTATGGGGGGGGGGGGGGGGGGGGGGGGGGGGTGTTTTGGTTTGGGTCGTAGTGTTCCTCTGGCGATCCAGACCATGCTGACATTTCTCGATCACCGTGTTGATATTTCGATCCGCAATGCAAGTAGTTTTCTGTCAATCACCGGAATCCCCTGAAATGCAAATTCACCCGCAAACAACCAGGAAAGCGCACGGCCTACTTGCACTGAACCATTACGTCAGCCGTCCGTGGCATAAATCTCCTTCGAGGTAGACATGATTTATGACACGTCGGCCGACGCCTTCTGGCTTTCTGGCCGAAATGACGAAGTTCCATATCGTCGATCCTGGAAAGTGGGTTAGGGTGTAAGACTGGAACGACCTCTGACTTTCTGCCGCACTGAGTCCAAAAGGGAAAAGATTTTCCCTCGCCAACTTACACAGACATGTCAACGCTGCCCCACCCACTCGGTCGCTCGTGTCATTCTCAATTGTTTACACTTTCCGAACGAATCCCGTGTATCGACACCTCGGTTTACTTTGGTTGCCTTGATGCATTTGAAAAAAGTAAACCGCCCCCGCAAATCCATAGACTGACAGCAACGGCCGACAGTAGGTTATGCGGTTATGTCGATTCGGCCATCCGAACCGGGTGACATTGCATAACGCATTACGCTCATGTAAGTGAACTACTTTATGGCACGGATGGAACCCCTTCAAGTACCCTGCAAGACTTGGATTGGATTGACCCGAAATTGGGTCATCCGTCGCCAAGCGCCAAGCTCACGCACACGTGCTTTTAAGGTCACTCGACTCAAATGCCATCGTTTGTGGGCTCAATTTTCCCTTCTCTTCTAATCCAAACGTCCAAACCACCACTGGCACTAGGTAGGTGTCTCCGAGCGCGAGGAATGACGCGAAAGACGAAATCCAATTTGTCTCTCGTGTTAATTCCCTCGGTTATTTATGATTCCCGTCTTCGTCTTTGTCGTCACTGCCGTCATCGTCACAGCTTAACAAATCTCTTTAGTGACCCATTATGCTCACATCACTTCCACCTCGCACACACCCATCAATAACCTATCCCAATTTCATCGGATTCGTCGATTGTGTTTGCATCGAGAAACTCTGACACCAATTAGTGCAACCGATTAGGGCGACTCTTTTCGGCGGGAAACGGCGTTGGAAAATCGAAAATTTGTCGCTCGTAAAATTCACCCATTAAACTATAATGCTGTTCGGTTGGGCCGCCAAAACATGCACCCTTCCGCAGTGTGCAGTTTGTAGACCACACTGGCTGCAGTGGTTCTTGACTATTTTTTGACTCATCCCTTGAAGTGGCACAGCTTCTGGAAAACAGGAAATGACACCCAACCCAGCGCACGCACAAACGATTCACCACCATGGTTGCTGCTAAAGTGTCTCACTAATCCAATTTAATGTGACGATTGAATAATATAAACAGACCGGGAAGGGCTTTCGAGAACAGTGAGACGACGGGTGATAAAGAGCGTCGTTGTATGGGCTTAGCGTGTTCGCTTAACCCAAATACGGTGAGAGACCCGACCGACGACGGGAGGAAGCACATTGAGTGAGATGAGATGAATGACTGGAGCCAGCGAGCTTAGCGCATGGCGACGACGAAGGGTTGGGCTCTAATCTCCGAGCGGGTGGTTAAACAGAATGTGCCGTGAAGAAAGGGTTTATTATTGAGTGTGGGTGATTGTGACCTACTGCGCGTGCTCGCACAGGGCCGAAATCATATCTGTTAATGATTTCGATTGTCAAAACAGTAAATTGAGGTCTTTCTTTTGAGGGGGATGGGAATTTATGACGCCACGTTGATTACACGTAACGTCTCAATAGTTGGGGTCGGTGGGCTAACCATGCGAGGAAGGGGGTGAGCTTTGGGGGCAAAGAAGAGCAGGTAAGGTAAATGAGGTATAAGGGGGGGTAAAAAAATTGGAAAAGAGTTTTGGTTACGGCATACAATTTTAGAGATTAAATTGAATTTAAACCTTTGCATGAGGATCGAAGTAGACCACGATCCTGAATTGACGTTTTTCAATTTGATTTTTTCGCGAAATAAAATTGAATTTCGGAAGAATTGAGCAAGTATAATAGTGAAATTTATTGATGGTAAGTAGTTAATGCCACATTTGGTATCGGCGGTAACATAGTTTCAACGGGCAGTGAAACTGCCGTCAATGAAAAACCCAAACAAAATAGTTCGTGCCATGTCCAACTGAAATTTGGAGTAGCTGTGAAAGTATTTATCCTTGTGTAAATTTCAATATTGTAGTTGTAACAAAGAATTCAAAGGCAACAATTTCCACAGTAGCAGAATGAAGTAACAGTTCCCCCTCTTCTGGAACGGCAACAGTCGGAGGTGGTGCTAACGATGGGGATGTAGCTAGAGAAAAACAATTTAGTAGCCAGCATTGATCGCCAGCCATGTCTAAAATAGATGCAACATTCACCGAATTACTAATTTGGATGGATCCTAACCGACTTGGTAAGCTAAAATAGAGTTATTTTGTACTTTCTTTGTTTGTTTCAATAGACATAAATCATTCATCACCTATGGAGTGCATATGGAAGAGGGAAGATGGAGGAGGCAAATGAACCACGCATTGCATCAGTTGCTGGGAGAGCCTCCCATCGTACACACTGCTAATATCGGAAGACTACGGTGGGCTTCGTAAGAATATCGGACGACAGCCCAGCTAAAATAATTCTCAAAACATTTTAGCAGAGCTGTCGTCCGACATTCTTACGACATGCCCAGTCCACCTTAGTCAACCGATTTTAGGAATCTGCGAGGCTGGCGATTCGTAGCCATGGACCGAATAGAATAGAGACAACTTCTGTATGCAACAGACGCCCCTCCGGCCTTGGTCTGATTGGTGAGGTTAGTATCACCATCTTAAATATCTTAAATAAGAACCAATTTGTGTCTCTTGAATGTCTATGAAGGTTGATTAAGCTACCAGCACTTTTGGCAATAGAGCTCAAGAAAATTTAATGTTTTTTTCATACCTGGTAAGGTGTGCAGCAGAGAGGAGCGGGGCTACGTTTTATGAAAGTGCATATGCTTATTTCGTGACGTAACACCCCCCCCCCCCTCCTTCCCACCAATTTTTTGCAAAAAACGTGCACATGTTCTTTGCTAAACAAAAATGCTTAATTTGGAATTAAACCTGTGCATTGAATGTGCAAATAGATTTTGTAGACAAAAATATACAATTTCATTTAATTTTTGCTTTCCCTACTGGATGTTATGTGTTCCTCGTTCATGTGTTTAATCTTTGATTGGCGACGGTGTCGATTGTCTTTTTGGTCTTTGAAACAACATGCAATTTATCTTTAAATCACCTTGAATCACTTTCTCAGCTTGAATCTGCGATAGATTAAGGCTTTCAAATTTTTCCGCAAAATTTCCTTACCAAGTTAATTTCAAGTAGGATTTCAATTAACCTACTCTAAAAATCTAATAATATCAGGTAAATTTTCTCTTTTTCTTCAAAGAGGGCCCGGCGTATTGGCATATCCATACCTTTCACGCCAAAGTCACGAGTTCAAATCTCACCCCCGAATAAGTTAAAAAAAAATACCCAAAGAGGTGTTTGAGTGACTACGACGAGAGATGAACCAACCCAAGGCTGCAAATCTCGATAATCAAGAAACAAACATACAAATTCTCCTTTTCATAATTCCGTAGCTCCCTTAGGTCTGTATCCAGATAATTTCGGACACCAAATTACTGTAACTTTTGAAATTTTGCACGTAGCAGTGAAAAATTTCACTGAGGTATAGCTGGGATTGGTGTTTTCATTCCATGTTTACTATTCAAGATGGCGATTTATCTAAATACACTGTTTACGGTGTGCTCAAATCATTTTTGGAACGTTTGACGGGCGAGCGGAAACCGAGAAGTGATAACAAAAACAATGGATCCTGCCATGGACCGGAAGGTGAAGAGGATATGGAAGGAAAACTCAAAATCTCTGTTCGAATGGTGGCTCGTAAAACAGGAATGTCACCTGTTTTTTCCAAAAATTAAAACAACGCTTGAGCCTGCAGTCGTTTAAAGTAAAAACTGTTCCAAATCGCAACGACAGTCGAAACTTGACAACAAAATCACGGGCTAGACGTTTTTACTGCGAATGTTCTACTGACAAAGTGTTCATGCGTTGCAATGGACGATGAAAATTATGTCCTGGAGGATTTCAAGCAGCTTCCAGGGCTGGTTTTTGCTATTTTGCTTTGGCCAGAATTAAAACTGAGCATTTCAGGACAAAAGAGGCTACAGAGCAACATCATGCTGGAGTTGATTGGATTCAATTCCAGGTATGGTCTAGGAATTTATTTAATCACAACCTAGCCGAAGAAATAATTTACTGAAAAATTGGCAACAGAAAAAGAGTACTAATTATTGAGCGATCTGAGCTGAAATATATTTGCGATAATTGGAATGGTCTCACCAAATTCTCTTACTTTAAGAAATGTGTTCCCGTAAATACGCTTCAGTTTAACATTTTGTTTGGCGCCTACTCAGCGGACACATTCAATCACGATGATGTCAAGAAAGATGTTAAATTTTGCATTGAATCTCTTTCTTTGTATTCATCACTATTCGGGTGATTTTAATTTTGTTTCGCGTTCGAAGTTTCCTCCATACTTTTCAAAAATATGTTATGGAATAAAATTCTCTAAATATCTATTCCAAATTGTTTTAATTCTCCTTAAATTTCCAAGAAATTTTTTTCTCAGAGTGGGCTTTAATTTTATTCTAGATTTAATTTTGAAAAATTGACATGATCCGTTCCCAAGAATAGTAATAACCTTTGAGGTTGCTTCGAAATGTTAGTTATAATCACTCTTCAATATTGAAAAATACTTTTAATATGGTCTCATGGTCTCAACTTTATGGAAATCAACTAAGCAAAATACGCAAGCAAATACTTTTTTTTAACTGGAATGACCATTTCCAAAATTCCAAAGTATTACCAAAATTCAAGTATTCGATGAAACTTATCTGCTTTAAGAAGTATGTTCTCTTTGGGTATCGTGCTCCAGAAATTTCCCCCAGGAAAACTACCACAAAGCTGTCTCCCAGTCTTAAATTTGTATTCACGCTCAAACTAATCATTTTGTGCGTTCGAAAAACAAAATACATGAAAGGAAGAGGTTCACGAGAAGCCGACATTAGCCTCCCATCCCGAGTTCAGATTGACGGTGATGAAACCGAGGTGACTGACGAATTCGAGAATCTGGGCTCATTGGTGACAGCCGATAAAGACACCAGTAGATAGAGATGCAAAGGCACATTATGGCGGGCAATCGTGCCTACTTTGGACCCCATAAGTTAACACGAGGGCCATTCAACTTTCCAACACATCATCACCCGTCACCAAAGAACAGCTCATCAACATAATAACCAACGTGCAACCGTAAGCACATTCGACACCGAGCCCATCGAGGCCACCGGATAATAACAAGCCAACGCACCCAGGACAGCCGACGCAGCACATGACAACAGTAGGACAACAACATGCGACATCGACTTGGACTACGAACCCGACCACCTGAGCTGAGAATTGCAGTGTTAGGACTTTTAGGGACATTGGTAGGTTTCAACCAATTTCGATCATTCAATAAAAATCATTATTAGTCTTACCTTCACATAGTGTAGTTCAGTGTTCACCTTTTTTAAAAACCCCGAAACTCCAAATGAGTTCTTAATTGGCGCAGTCGGTAGGATCGGTTTTGTTTAAAAGTTCAGAAGTAGTGAATAGTTTCCACCATTCGGGTCGCCGCGAGTGAATATCGCAGTGTAGTGAACCATTTCTACAGAAGAGCTTTGCAGAATCGGACCAACTCCCTTCGAAGAAATCTACATCATCAGCCAGGCAGGCCAGCCCGAGCGAACATCGGATTGTCACGGTGAGTAATTTTCAATTAACTATCTACCTATTTACTTCTACTCTACCTATCAAAAAATACTATAGTGCTTTCTCAATTTTCCAAATCCGAAAAAGTGAAATTAGTGAAATTGTTTAAATAATTTGTAATTAGTGAAATTGTGATTAAATAGATTTTTAAATAGAGACCTTTTTTCTCAAAATGGAACCAGTGAATAATTCAGTTCCAAACCAAGAAGAAGAGGAGGCTCAAGTTTTGCGAACAAACGAAATGTTCCAACGAGCCGAAAAAGTGCTAAAGGCGATGCAAACGCCTCAAGCAATAAGGGAACTCCCGTCTTTCGATGGTAACCCTGTGAAGCTGCACGCATTCATCCGAGCAGTTGAAAATTTACTTCCCTTCTTAGATACAATGAAAGACACTCCGTTCGAAGAGGTCTGGTTGCAATCTATAAGGGCTAAAATTACGGGAGATGCCGACCAAGTACTGGAAATTCACGGCACCCCACTAAAGTGGAATGAAATAAAGGCAAATTTAATCGCCTACTATAACGATAAGCGAGATTCAGTCACGCTTACTCGAGAGCTATTCCAGTTGCAACAAACTGGTAGCATCGAGGAATTTTATGGTTCAGTGCAGAACGTCCTTTCACTGCTTATCAACCATACAAATATCTCTACAACAAATGCAAATCTGCGAGCTGATCGCACAAAAACACATCAGGAAAATGCACTACAAGTGTTTTTAGCTGGGCTTAGAGAACCCATTGGCGGTAACGTGAGAGCACGTCAGCCTAAGAAATTGAAAGAAGCATTTGATGCGTGTGTGGAAGAAAGAAATTTTCAAAACAGGTTTGGCCTAAACAAACCGGAGCCAATCGAGCCTCCCAAACCACTTATGTTGCCAGGTCCTTCAAAACCAACACAGCAACACTTCCAAATCCCAAACCAACAACAAAAATTTAATTTCAAACCACCCCAACCTTTCAAAAATTATCAATTCCCTAATCAGCCACAGCGGAACTATTTTCCCGCACAAAACTTTAATTCGAGACCACAAGTCCCACCAAGAAAATTTCCAACCACTTTCAATAATGCACCTAATGTGCAACTAAGAAATGCTTTTGAACCGAGACCAATGCAGCTGCCAAAACCAACACCCATGGAGGTCGATCCATCTGTAAGGTCAAAGCAGATAAATTATATAAATAGACCCCGCGTGATAAACTATCATGAGGGTGAAGATTTTTATGAGCCTTATGAGCCCCACTACGAATACGATGAAACACATCAATATTATGACGAAGCCCCCGACACTGAACCCATCCCTTGTATATCGGGTTCAGCAGAATTAGAAAGGAATGAAGAAGTAGCTTGTGATACCGATGAGATAAATTTTCATTTAATGGCGGAAGTACTAAGGAAGAGATAAATAATTTCCTACCATATGTAAAAATTCTTACTAGCAAAGGACCACTGAAGTTTTTGATTGACACTGGTGCAAACAAAAACTACATCAGTACAAAACACGTTAATTATGAAAAGTGCCGTTTCACACAGGCCATGAGAATAAGAAATGTATCAGGTACGCATCTTGTTAATAAATTTGCAGAATTCAACCCATTTCCAAGCGTACCGGGTTCGAACAAACAAATCTTTTACGTGTTTGACTTCCATAATTTTTTCGACGGCCTCATCGGATACGAAACCTTGCGTACGATGAAAGCTGATATTCTGACAACAGAAAATAAACTAAAATTCCCCACTGGCGTAATACAAATGTCACGTAAATACCCAGAAAAAACAGTGGCTCAATTTAATTCCAATGAATCTAAAGTGTTGAGTCTACCTTCAATGTTGAATGACGGAGACTTTTTTCTCGAGAATGATATTCTTTTAACCCCAGACATATTACTACCAACTGGAATTTACAGTTGTACAGATAAACGTTTTCTTGCAATTGTAACAAACCTGAAAAATGAACCTACAAAATTAGAAATTGACGAGCCTCTGGAAGCCGAACTTAATAACTTCTCTTTAGAGGAACCAACTCAAGACGAGGAAAACGAGTTTAATAGAAAACCACTTTTTGATCAGTTGAGACTTGATCATTTAAATATCGAAGAAAAAACCAACTTATTAAAAATGATTGCAGACTACGATAATATTTTCTTTATGGAAGGACAGCAATTGACCTTCACAAACGCAATCAAACATAGAATTACAACACGTGACGACATACCAATTCACACGAAATCATACCGCTACCCTTTCTGTCACAGAGAGGAAGTTCAGCGACAGATTTCTAAAATGCTCGACCAAGGTATTATTAGACCTTCGAACAGCCCGTGGACGTCACCCGTCTGGATAGTTCCTAAGAAACTGGACGCATCCGGCAAAAAGAAATGGCGTCTTGTCATTGATTATCGGAAGTTGAATGAGAAAACGATTGACGATCGTTATCCCATACCTAACATAACCGATATTCTCGATAAGTTAGGCCGTTGTATGTATTTCTCTACTCTCGATCTTGCATCTGGTTTTCATCAGATCGAGGTTAGTAAGAGCGATATTGAGAAAACAGCTTTTAGTGTCGAGAACGGGCACTATGAATTTTTGAGAATGCCTTTTGGCCTCAAAAATGCTCCATCGACGTTCCAACGCGTCATGGATAATATATTGCGAGAACATATAGGTGTCAGATGCCTGGTTTACATGGATGACATCATCGTGTTCTCAACGAGCCTTAAAGAACACCTCGACAATTTGAGGAAAATTTTTGATACTCTCCGGAAATACAATATGAAAATTCAACTTGATAAGAGTGAATTTTTACACAAGGAAGTTGCCTTTCTTGGACATATTGTAACACGTGATGGAGTCAGGCCTAACCCTGATAAACTAGAAGTTATCAGAAAGTGGCCACTACCGAAAAATGAAAAGGAACTTAGAGGTTTCCTTGGCATTTTAGGCTACTATCGCAAGTTTATACGTGATTTTGCGAAAATAGCTAAACCATTGACCCAGGCACTGCGAAAGGGTGAAAAAATTGCTCATTCTAAGAGTTTCATAGATGCCTTTGAGCGTTGTAGAAACATCCTTACCTCGAGCGATATCCTCCAGTACCCTGATTTTACTAAACCGTTTATTTTGACAACAGACGCCTCCAACTATGCTGTTGGCGCTGTTCTCTCCCAAGGTCAAATTGGTAGCGATAAGCCAATCGCCTTCGCTTCCCGCACCCTCAATAAATCGGAGGAAAATTACTCCGCTATTGAGAAAGAGTTATTGGCAATCGTGTGGGCATGTAAGTATTTTCGGCCGTACCTTTACGGAAGAAAATTCACATTGTACACAGATCATAAGCCATTAACATATAGTCTGAATCTCAAAGATTCCAATAGTAGGCTAATTCATTGGCGCCTTTACTTGGAAGAGTTCGACTATGAAATAAAATATAGACCGGGAAAGCAAAACGTCGTAGCAGATAGCCTTTCAAGAGTACGAGAGGAATTGAATGCTAACGACGTAGAGGAAAATTCACCCTCATCATCTAGTCATGAAGACGAACCTTCTTCAGATGACGAAACGGTACACTCCGCAGATACTGACGATTCAGCATTCATTCCCTGCACGGAATCTCCGCTGAATAAATTCAGTAATCAAATTATCTTAAAAATCGGAGTAAATGAAGAGGAAACTTACGAAGCAATATTTCCTCGTATGTTCAGAAGAACTATTACAAAAACTAATTTTGGCGTACCGTATCTTATTAAAATGTTTAAAGAATTTATAGATCCAAAAAGAACCAATTGTATTTCTTGCCCCGAAAGTTTAATACAAACCATTCAAATAGTTTACAAGAATTATTTTAGTAGAGGAAAACCCTTTAAAGTCTGCCTTTCACAAAAAATATTAATTGATCTTAAAACGGCTGAAGATCAGAATTTGATAATCGATCAAACACATTCAAATGGACATAGGGGAATTTGGGAAAATAATAGTCAAATTTCTAGTAGATATTTTTTCCCGGGAATGAAATGTAAAATACGACAGTTCATAAGACTCTGTCGCATTTGTAATAAAAATAAGTACGAGAGACATCCGTACAAAATAAAACTAGGGTCAACACCCACATCGAAAAAGCCTTTAGAAATAATACACATAGATATTTTCATCAAACAACCTAACATTTTTATTTCTTTCCTAGATAAATTCTCTCGATTCGGTACAATAATACCGATCAAATCACGAAACATCCACGACGTCAGAAGTGGACTTACCAAATACTTCTCTTTGTATGGTACCCCAAATTTAATTATATCTGACAATGAGCCTTCTCTAAGGTCCATTGAAATTAGAGCTCTTTTTGATAATTTGAATATCCAAATTCACTTCACTCCTCCAAATCATAGTAAAAGCAATGGAACAGTCGAAAGATTCCACTCAACGTTGAATGAAATTTTTCGATGCACCAAACCGGATTATCCCGATATGACTGATAAGGAAATATTTAGAATTGCGTCTACGTGCTATAATAACACGGTACATTCGGCAACAAAATTTAAACCCAGAGAAATTTTTTATGCTCTACGGGATGGAGAGGAAAGGCCTTTGGATATGGGAAAAATTTTAGAAAATAGAAATAACTTTTTCGAAGAAGTAATCAAAAACTCAAACATTACAAAAAATAAAAATTTGGGATATCATAATAAAACAAGGGAGGACCCACCAGTCCTCACACCGGAGGACACTGTTTACAACAAAATACAAGGAATTAGGAATAAGGGTCGGGAGAAATACCAACCAATCAAAGTAGTCGAAGACCACGGGAGAACCTTCCTCGACAACTTTGATAGGGAAATCCATAAAGATAATATTCGGAGAAAATGAATCCACCCAAAATTTTGTCACATTTAATTTCAGATGTGGATTCAACCAGTGACCCTGACCATGACATTGACTATTGTGATGACCGCATCACAGACAATACAACTTTTCGATTTGACGCGAAATCCAGGACTCTTGACGCTACAGACAGGAAACACAATTCTTAAGACGGGCAGACATCGAATATACCACGCTATCGACTTAACTAAATACAGACCACTTTTAGATAACATCGAACTTGCTATCGATGGACTCAAAATTTTCGAAGATTTCACGGACTTGACATCTATGCTAAACGCGAAGCTCAATGAAGTTTGGAATTTATACAGAAGACTTTTACCAATCAAACATACAAGGCAAAAAAGAGGAGCTTTTAATTTATTGGGCTCAACCATCAAAGTAATTACCGGAAATTTGGATGAGAATGACTTAATCCAAATTAATAATGACATTAAAGATTTAAAAGATAGGAATCTGGATCTCACCAGGCAAAATAATATACAGGTCAAACTTAACCAACATTTGGAAAATAGGATTAATAAGATCATTGATACAGTGAATGCAGAACAAAGAATAATTAAACAACAAATAATTACAGCTAGGCAATCTTTAATTATAAACAAGCTAATCAATCAAAATTTTACAGCAATAAGACAAGCTTTTAAAATTTCATTCCATATGGATCTTTTACAAAAACATCTTGACTCAATTTTCGAAGTAATCCAGCTAGCTAGAATTAATATCATTTCAAAAGAATTTCTTAGAGTCAGAGGAACTCAAGTTTATTTTGGATAGACTAGAAGAACAGGGAATTACAGTTCTCAGCACTGATCAGGTCTACGATTTTTTGGATATTCGAGCACTCTTCAAAGGTTCAGTTCTATACTTCATAATCGGCGTTCCACAAATCTCACCATATACCTTCAGCAGTCTACTCCTGGAACCGCTTCCCATCGATGGTCAGATCGTTAAGCTACCATGGCATCAAGCAGTAATATACGGAAATCTAACGTATTTTCTCAAGGAAAGCTGTCAATACATCGGAGAGAAAACTCTCTGCGACGAAGATAAGCTCCAAGACGTCTCAGACGACAGTTGTTTCTCAAAAATCATAAGAGGACTACCCGGAAAATGTTCATTTACAAACTACCGGAACCTAACAAATATAAAACGACTGACAGACAACTACGTCGTCGTGAAAAATTCAACAGTCACGTTATCCACAAATTGCTTAAATAACGACAGGAAGTTATCAGGCACATTCTTGATATTTTTCTCGAATTGTACCATAAAGATTGATCAAAGAAACTTCACCACCACAACATTTTCGGCACACATCTTCCCAACAGTTATACCTCTGGATGGAGTCAAAATTGAACAAACCGTGTTCACATCGGAAACAGATCTTCAAGGATTGGAAAAATTGCACATCAAGAATCGGGAGCAGATTCAGTTAATAAAACAGCAGCATACGCTCCAAACAGCCACAAGTTTGGGGTTATCTTCCACTTGTATCATTTTAGGCCTATGCTTGGTAGTCTACAACTGGTTTAAAAAGACAACATCAGCCGACCGAACAAATCTGACAGTCAACGTAGAAAAGCGGACATCATCCACATTAGAAGACATAAGCCATGGCGGAATTGGATCGGGACGATCCAATCTTGAGGGGGAAGCAGTTAACACGAGGGCCATTCAACTTTCCAACACATCATCACCCGTCACCAAAGAACAGCTCATCAACATAATAACCAACGTGCAACCGTAAGCACATTCGACACCGAGCCCATCGAGGCCACCGGATAATAACAAGCCAACGCACCCAGGACAGCCGACGCAGCACATGACAACAGTAGGACAACAACATGCGACATCGACTTGGACTACGAACCCGACCACCTGAGCTGAGAATTGCAGTGTTAGGACTTTTAGGGACATTGGTAGGTTTCAACCAATTTCGATCATTCAATAAAAATCATTATTAGTCTTACCTTCACATAGTGTAGTTCAGTGTTCACCTTTTTTAAAAACCCCGAAACTCCAAATGAGTTCTTAATTAATATATTGTGAAAACTAGCTTGATTTTTTAGGGTTTGATGCACAACCAGTTCCCTCATCTGATTGATGTACCGATAAATTGAATTCTGTGAAGATTAACAAACTTGCTGATGTTGATCTCATTATCTACAACACCACATATTCGCCATCCACGCATTTATGTTCTGGTGAAGCATACCTGAAAAGAAAAAGAAAATGAATAACATTAGTATAAGCTCTGTGTCAGGCACGTCATTATTTTTGTGAGAAATAATCCAGATTAAAATTTGACTACTTTAACCTTTTTCAACACTTTGGAAGACATGGATATAAAATATATACGGGTAATTCCACACGAAGTGTCCACACCGCATGTATTCGACATGCACCAATTTGCACCAAACTTGGAGGATTTCTTCACCTATTCGTATATTAAAATCCCAGTATTTGTGCCGATTGAACGATCCCTAAACCCATGGGACCACCCCAGTTTTTTTTAGGTTTTTAAAAAATATGCAATTTTTCAACTGCTTGCATCTTCGAAACCATAATATCTGAAAACGAGCTGTTGAATATATTTTTAAGGACATTGTTCAAGAAAGAAAGATTTTTTTTGCGGCAGTTTTGCCGAACAACCTTTTTTTGCATTTTATTTTTTCTAAATAAATTGCGTTTTACTTCGAATGAGTATCATTTATTTCAAAACACTCCAATGCCACTGTGTTCCTCACACTTTTTTATGTAGAAATAACTATAAATCCCAAGGTATTCTAAGCCGTTCTGGAGAAACAGCATTTTTGAGCATCTTTTATAAAAAAAAATCCTTTTCTTTTTTGTCAATAATCCATCCCGAGCAGCACACAACGAGTCACATATACAGTGTTGGACAATACAAAACGACCAGAGCCCGATTTTCATACAAAATGGACATGTTTGGAGGCTTGTTTTTCACTTCCCGTGAAGTTTTTTGATCTGAAATTTTGTCAATAGCCTAGAAATAACCTGAATTTTCATCTTTAATAAATTCACAATTTTTCATTCATCACTTCAGAAACTACAGACACCACCTACGACATGTTGATATCCATATTTTAGGCCATGTTTGATATCCTTTTGATATCCATATTTTAGGCCATGTTGATGAGTGTGAATTACAATCTATAGCATACTGATATTGAAATGACCTGTACATCAATAATCAAAATTCAGATCCTCAAATTCGAGCATCCTTTATGGAAATCAAAAAGTGGTCTTATTGTTTTGTCGTATGCGGTGTCTGTAACTTTTAAAGTGGTGAATGAAAAATGATGGATTTAATGCAGATGAGAATTTAGGCTACTTCTGGACCACAGCCGAAATTTCAGCTCAATTGGTTCTCGAGAAAATGAAAGGCAAGCCCCTTAACATAACCATTTTGTATGAAAATCAGGCTTTGGTCTTATTGTATTGTCCGTCACTGTAAGTAATCTCAACTTATTTGCAACAAATGTGCTACTAGGTATATCTTCTTTTGTCAGTATATCCGAAACTGTAGTATTTAAAAACAATCGACTAGATGCTTTCTAATGGAATCTATTAAAGTAATTCTGAAAAAATACTTTCTTGAAGGCAGTGTTGCCAGTGTTTGCATTATAGAAATTATATTGCATTTTTGCTGTCGTATGAGTATAATTGAAGTTTAAAAATACCAATAACATCGTGCTCCTCACATTTGTTGACATATAAAAAATTTATTTCAAAAAATTATTCTGAACTCGAGATACACCATTAGCGAGCAAAAAGTTTTCATTTTGTCAAAGTCTCTTAACATCTTTTGCTTTTATCTCCGGAACATAAATGTCTAAAACCAATCCACTGACTTAGTTTTAGAGAAGTAGAGTCTTCACAAAAAAATCTGTTTCAGGCAGTTTTGCCAAACATGATATAATTTCATTTAAAAAATGGCGTGTTTATTTTTGTGAAATGAATAAAATTTGATTTCGGAAATTGCAATACCATTTTGTGTGTGAAATGAGTAATATTTAATTTTGGATGTTGCAATTGCAATGTCATCACGCTCCCTAGCCCTTGTCATATTATAAACACTTGATCTATCAAGGAATTCTGAAACATAGAACAAAATGTTAACCGATTTCTCATATTAAACTGCATGATATTATATTTTTTTCAAACACTTGAGCCATAGTATTTTGAAAACAAACATTCTTATACTATTTTTGTCCTCCAGTTCCGCAAATGCCAGTTTGCTAACGTCTTAGATAATAAGCTCCACTAACTTTTTCTAGTGCTATTTTGTTTGTTAGAGCAAGCAGATCCCAGAAAAAGAAAAACGCTAGAAGTCATTGTCAACTATTGTTACACTCAACCTTTAGACTATTTTGTCTTGACTTTATCGGAGTCAAACTGTCTGTGGAACATTTTTCTAATCATTTTTTTTCTTATTTGACTATTTCTATTTTTTTGAATCAAAAATCACATAATTGGCAACACTGCACAAAAATTAATGTTCTTGAGCAATTTCCTTCAGAACGTATCCAACAGATTGTTTTAGGCATAATAGTTCCGTAAATATACGCGAAAAATATGAGTTATTCACAATTAAAAAGTTTTAACACAATTAAAATAAATACTGACAATAAAAAAGTACAAGTTTCCAAATTCTGCAAAGTGGCTAAGAAAACCATGAGGTTTAAAGCGTTTTGAAGTGAAAAACACTCAGGATGACTGATGAGTTAGAGTGTTTTAAATCATATTTTACGCATTTGACAAAAAAATTAAAATTAAAGAATAGCATATTTGGCAACACTGCCACGCAGAAATTGTATTTTTCTGAATTCTCCGAACGCAGATGATTGTCAGACATAAAAGTTCGGAATAGGAGAAGAAAATGATGATGCACGAAAAAAAACAACGATACATAAAAACTTTATAACAAATGAAAAAAATATCAATACTGGCAGCAATGGCAAAAATATGTTTTTCTTGAACTCCTTGAACCAATTTCGTCAAAAAGCTACTTTAAGACAAAAGTTTGGTAGGTATAGACAAACACATCTATATATATAAAATTTAATTTCTGTATGTCTGAACCTTATAGAATCGAAAACAACTGAACCGATCGGTGTGAAATTTTGTATGCAGGAGTTTTTAAAGCCAGCGAAGGTTTTTATGATAGTTTAAGACCCCTCTCATATTTGCAAGGGGGGGCTCCCATACAAATGAAACACACATTTCTGCATAGCTCGAGAACTAATCAAGCAAATGAAACCAAATTTAACATGTGGGAGTTTTTGGAAGCAAGAAATGTTTCTATGGTAGTTTAAGACCCCTCCCTTCTCTAGAAGAGAAGGCTCTTATAGAAATGAAACAGAAGATTCTGCATAACTCAAGAAATAATCAAGCAAATGGAATCGGATTTGGCATGTAGGATTTTCTGGAGGCGAAAAATGTTTCTATGGTGATTTGAGACCCCTCCCATCTCCTAGAAGGGGGGCTCTCATTTAAATGAACCTGAAATTTCTCCATAACTGTAGAACTAAGAAAGCAAATGGAAACAGGAAAGCAAATGGAAAAATTTGGTATGTGGAGGTTTTTGAAAGAGACAAATGTTTCTATGGTAGTTTGAGACTGCTCCGCCCTCTGGAGGGGGGAATGGAACCTACAAATGCAACCCTAATTTCTGCATAAGTCGCGAACTAATCAAATAAATGGAATCACATTTGGCAGATGGAGGTTTTTGAAGGCGAGAAATGTTTCTAAGGTGACTCGAGACCCCTCCCCTTTCAGAAAGAGAGGTCTCCCATACAAATGAAACACGAAATTCTGCATAACTCGAAATAAAGCAAATGGAACCAAATTCGGCATGTGGGTACTTTGAAGGCAATAAATGTTTCTTTCGGAAAAGAGGGCCATACAAATTAAATACAAATTTCTGCACAACTCGAGAACAAATCAAACAAATCGACCTAAATTTGGAATGCAGGATTTTTAAAGCCAGAATTTTTCTATGGTGGTTCAAGGCCCCTCCCCTTTCTGAAGGGGGGGGGGGGGGTTCATTCAAATGAAACACAAACTTCTGCATAACTCGAGAACTAATCAAGCAAATGGAACCAAATTTGGCTTGATTTTGAAGGCAATGATTGTATGGTGGTTTGAGAAACCTCCCCCTCTGGAAGGGAGAACTCCCATACAAATGAAAAACAAATTTCTACCAAACATAAGAACTATCCAGATTACTAAAACACAAAACGTGTATTTTTCGGGTAAGAAGCATGTTCTGATAGAAGTTTGAACCCCTGCTTAGTCAAGAACAAAAACTCATTCCGAAAAATGTTTCGATAACAAGCAGCTCATTTCAGCATAATTTGCTACGGTCACTAACCCGCATGGCTAAATGAAACTTTAAATGCGTTTATCTCGAAAACTTGTTTTTTAAACTGGTGATCGCTGTACCTCTACAAGATTGATTTGGCGTAAGAAGAAAGATACTTCATTTTTAAAAGCTGAAAATACAATTTTATTTTTGAACTGAAAAAATATTTGGCCAAAAATCACATTTAGCAACACTGCCACCAATAAATAGTATTTTTCCTGGATTTTGCGGAAAATGTCCTACATGAAACAAACAGCAGATTATTTAAAAAAAATTATAGTTCCGGAGATTACGGCCAAAGAGAATGACAGTGTTTGACAAATAACTTACCAATATGAATTTATTTGATTCAAAGCGCTGTCTCTCGAAAACAGCTCAAAATACCCTGAGATTTTGAGAGTTTTCAATGTATAAAAGTCTGAGAAACATGATCAAATCGAAACTTATCAAATCAAATTAAATATACTCAAATACTCATTTGAAAAAAAAAGCAATTATTTTTTTAACAATGCAGAAAAAGCATTTTAGGCAACACTGCCTCTCAGAAACGTTTTTATTTTTAATAACTTTATACAGACTTTCCTCTCGTAGGTCAAATGTATCACCTTGTCGACGGTGTGAGGGTTTATCTCATGCTATAAACATGCATGTTAGACCAAGAATTTGACCAGTAGTGAAAGTATCAAATTTTCTTATCATTTATTTCACTGCCACGTCGTAGAACGTTTATAAAAAGGCACTAACATCAGGTGTGATACTGGCGGGCTATGCCGCAATTCACTCTTAGACTTCTTACTTTCAATCTAAGGGACAGGACTACGAGTACACCTTTCATTTTATTGACAACTTATGTGTTTATTCATCCATTTTTTTTATGGAATGAATAACCGAAATGCCTGATTTGCTCATGGTATAAACTAAATGTAATTGCAACATTTTCGAAAGGGGTGAATGTTTTAAACAGGGTAATTGTCTGACTGTTGGAAATAAAGCACATAGTCACAGAAAAGTGTTACTTAAGACTGACGATGACAAGCATGTATATTAGAGATAGGACGCGGAGGGCCCGATTAGGGAACATAATTGGAAGCAGTAGAATAAACATTTCCATGTATGAACCCTGGAAAGTGTGAGTTTTTCAGTGGAATACCTGTAACTGGAAAATGAGAGGAGGGATTGGTAGTTTCCATTTGATCCCGGATACCTTTGTTGCTTGTCTTGACAGATACGCGTGTTTCGTCTACGATTTGCGGACTTCTGCAGTGTCGTGTACTAATATCATCTGTCTTGTATTAGTGCACGACACTGAGGGGATCTGCGCGTTGTGGACGGGATGCGCGTGTGTGTGGGGATGGAGTGGAGGTGGTTGGGGTTGGATGGGGAAAGCTAGTCTTTCTTCTCATTTTATAGTTACCTTTCCATGTAGTTTATGGTATGTATCCTCCATACCAGGCAATAAATAAATAGAAGAAGAAAACACTAGATAGGAAATAAAGGGTGTTCCGATCAAAATTTGATCAAACAGTAATGTGTGTGAGTCGATCAAAGTTTCTATTAATAAGTCAAATTCTTTTTCTTTATCAAGTTCAGTTAATACAGAATACGGGTGAAATATTCAGCTAAGCTTCCTTTTTACCGAATGCGCATTGCTGGGTATTTCGTTTAACACCTGCCATAAGATTTTGTACAGTCTCTTTGTCCACTTTATTCGCCGCAGAACGTCAGTTTGCCTTGAACTGTTTCTCGCTCACAACAGCTTTTTGAGTCTTCTTAAGGTTCCGCATGACGATGGCCCAATATTGTTCGATTGGGCGGAGCTCTGGCGTGTTGGGAGGGTTCTTGTCCTTGGGCACCACTTGAACGTTGTTGGCAGCATACCACTCCATGGCCTTTATCCGTAATGACAATATGCCAAATCCGGCCAAAATAGAACGGAACAATTGTGTCACTTCAGGAAAGGCAGTAGACGTTTTTGTAGGCACTCACTCAGATAAATTTCCTGGTTGACGCTTCCGGTTGCAATGTAAACGTTGCTCTTCAAGTCACATGTACAGATGGCCTGCCACACCAGATATTTCTTCGCGAACTTTGACAGTTTGATAACTGAAGTGCTGATCTCACAATCACAATAGAGGCATGATGCTACACGCCCGCATCTTCAAAATGAGGGGTGTGAAATTTCTTTAATGCACGATGAAAAGAAATACGTCAAGTTAAAGTCGACCAAATTTTGATCGAAACACCCTTTAGAACTGTTCTTTTCCAAGTGTCAGATTAGTTCTGATTTGAAATATTGTTAAATTTCGGATGGGTATGGTAGTTAGATCCAAAGCTAAAGAGTAAGCTAGAATTTAAAATTTAAACAACAATTTAATTCAGTACTTTTTTAAATCGTTTTTAACTTAAACATCATTACTTCTGGTTGGTGCTGTTCAAGTTTGCTTAGGTTAGGAATTCGGAACTCTTAGTCAGAGAAACGAAAAGTCGTCGTGAAAATATCACCAATAATCTCTCACTTACGCCCTGCATGCCATGACATACTAATACCTTCTTCTCTTCTCTTTTTTATTGCCCTTCGTGGTCAAGAACGGCTGTGAAATGGATCGATTGAAGTGCGAAGACACGACACAAAGAGAAGTATTATCAGTCCTTATTTAATAAGTATATTTGAAATCAAAACTGTCAAAGTATCAAAAACATTCATCTCTCTTAAGATCAAAAAGTTATAGTACAGTGACTACTTGTTTTAAATCACAAACAAATTAAACATTTCAGATAATTTTGTAGCAACGCGGCCATCTCAATCAAAAAAAAAAACACTACAAACCCCCTACCCCAATCTAATCCTTATCACCTCCCATGGCGTTCAAGTAGTCCGCATAGACCAGTTCGCAATTACCCCTCCATAACCCTCGGCTTTGGATTGACGTGCGCTCTCATTGCAGCATGAAACGCTGCAAAATGAAAATAACTTTAAACCGACGTCATAAAAAAGCATCCAGCCGACTTTAAAGTGATTTCTACGTAAAAAAAGTGTGAGAAACCCGATGGCATTGGAATTTTTCAAATTAAAGGATACTCATTTGACAAAAAATGCAATTCAATAATAGCATGTTTGGCAACACTGTCACCAACATATTATAGTTCTTCTGGATTTCTTGAACAATTTCCTTCTGAAAAGCATCCAACAGATTGGTTTTAGACATAATGGTTGCGGAGATCCGAAAACTTGAAAAAGGGGTGGTCCCATTTGCCGAGGGGTGGTCTAATCAGCACAAAATCTGAGATTATTACAAATGGATGATAGATGAAGAAGCCCTCCAAGTTTGGTGCAAATCGGTGAAATTCGAATACACGTTTGAACTTTTTCCCGGTCAGTTCGAATAGAATTCAACGATTTCACAAGCCAAATTTCTCAGTCTAATTATTTTGAACCATCGGTACCATTTTAATATAGATCCTTTTAGAAAGTTAGTCGTGACTTATAATGAAAATGTTACACCAAAAAATGGTGTTTGGTCAGGATGAATTCGTATGCCACTGTGGACTTCGAATTTTGAGAGCTGTTCCCCTTCAAATTTTGAGAGCGGATCTAAACTAAATACAACGTTCTCGCATGCCAAAATTTTGTTGTTGAACACAATTAGTTCATCAAAAAGCTCCTGCTCTTCAAATCAGTCTTTTTCATTAGTCCAATTACAACCCAAACCACAAACTAAAAACTTCAGCTCGATGACCTACTGGTGATCATTTTTGCAAAATGAATTAAATTCCAGGGTCTCCATAACTAAGATTTGCATTCCTTCCGTGCAAACAAGGATTTTCATAGAAAGATAGATTGTAGAAGTGTCCAATTTGAGTAGTACATCGTTTTGTTTGAATAAATTGGATGGAATGTTAAGTACTATAAGTTATGAATTATGGCCCTCAATGGGCCATTTCGAACTGATCCCGCACTTCCAATCAACTGCTCATATTTCCTGACTCTCATCCAAAGACAATATTTCAAAACTGCCACCGGCAGCGGTTAGCTTCCCAGCTACCGAAACAATACCGTAATCGCGGAAGCCAGCTTAAATAAACATACTTCAAACTGCAAAACCGAGCAGCATCCAGCAGCACCACGACAAGATCACGACGCGACGTAGGATTAGCAAAGCGCGGCAACAGTCAACGCCAACCAAGAACATTTGTTTATTTACATTAGTGCATACCGAGCGACGGCTTAGGCACTTGAATTCAACGGCCTGAGCAGCGACGACGTGGTCTAGGTCATAGATTATATTTATGCTAGTGTTCGTCGTCGTCGTCGTCGGTCGTGATGGTCGTGAGGCTGTGAGAACTTTCTGCGCTTTCTCCTCCTTTCGGCTTGGCGAGGGCCGCTCGCCAGGATGCAACTTTGTTGAAAAAATGACTCGCTATCCGAACTCGACCGAACTCGAGATTGCATAAATTTTCGCCAACCAGATTTGCATATGCGCATAAACAGGGTGGAAGATGTAGAACACACGATTTTGACACGGAAACAATCTCCGGGGTTTAATGAAATTTATCGGCTCTTGTTGATCGGCGCAGGGGACCGTTAGAGTTGCTTGTTGACTTAACGACGATGGCGACGACGACGACAGGGCGTCGAAAGCGGGGAGCTTGATGCAATCGATCGATAATTAACCAATTCGAACACGATATCTCCATTCGGCGCTGATCCGTCGAGAGTGCACTGCAGAAATCAATCACCCGTCGCGGTGATTGACTGTGGAGGCGGCGGCGGCGGCGATAATTACCGCAATCGAAGAGTCTCTTTTGGGTGCGAATTTCGTCGCTGTGAATTGGTCGGACTGTTAATGGATCTAATGTTATCGAAGTAATTATCTACGCCAAGAGATTTTCTTCACACGTTCGTTCGGTGGGACACTGCCGAGATTGGAAAAGTCTCGCAGAGGTGTCAAAGTGAGGCCCGTCGAGCTTAAGACAATGATAATTAGCGATTCAACACTCCAGTTCAAATGCGGTTTGCCCATACTCGCCTATTAGAGCTCTGAAACGGGTTCGCACTGCCAGCAAAAGCAGATTGGAAAACTACTCGCGATAAGCTTTGTGGCAAGATTTGCATTCACCGGTCCGTTTGGGCGAGAATTTAGCTCACGCGTTGGTTCGATTTTCAGTATTAAAGACCGTCGGGGTGTTTATATCTGTTGAAATTAAAATCCAACTCGGATCAAAATGAGTCGGTGCGCGGAAGGCAATCGGTTCGATCGGTTTCCCCTCGATCGATAATTACGGATAAATAGTGCACCACCACCAGAGAGATGTTCGAATTTGGCGTGAAGCTAATTAGCTTCCTCTCTCCCCCCTGTCTGTCGTTGAATTGAGCAATTTTCGGCGGTTTAAACCCACTTGCCTTCGCCGGGATTATCGAGGAGTTTCCTCAGAATTTGAAAGGCCTGCATAGACTTTCCCTTATCACCACTTATCACATCACATGAATATCCGGGCTGGGATGAAAGTTGTCCTTGGGTTTACCACGAACCTTCAAAGAAGTACACCCATAATGCGCGTATCTACTTTGCATTCAACGTCATTAGCCACGCAATCCAAACTTGGCGGACAATTAACCATTTTGTGAGCTACCCGCGCGGTGGAAACTTACTTTCGCGCCAGCACGCAACATATGGCGAACAGTGCAAGTATGGCGAAGAATGACCCCCTCTGAGAGCCACCCAAAGCCTGCATGGGGTTCCAGCTTTCTACCAAGCACCAGATAGAGCAGTTACGCTTAGTGGATGGTTAGTAGTTAGGTACTTGCTCGGTTCATTATCAGAGTGAACCTAACTATGGGTGCCCCGAGGTAAAGGCAGACGCAGACAGTCCCAGCAGAGCAGAGCAGATGCAATTTGTCACGCATCAACACCTTATCGGAAACATAGAAATGGAAAGTCACTTTGCGCGAGCGATTCGCTGATCGGCGGTGTACGTCACGATTAAATGGGAGCCAGCATTCACCACAGTAGGGAAGTTTCACAAAGTTTCCACCGTTGCGCGTTGGATGCTGTTTGATCGAGTTAAGAGGTAATTCTTGTGCAGGTTGGACGCTTATTGGGGTTATGATCGAAGCACCTAGTGGTTGTTAGCGATTTGTTCTTCGAGAAATTTCGTATCCGAAAATATCTTGGAATACCTACACTTGTTCTCATGTGAAATTTGCAACTGTATTGACGATCACAAATGTCCCAGCGAATATGAAGTCTTATTTGATACCGTATATAAGAGCAAAATAGGGGTGACCAACGTAGATGCCTCCATTCAGCTACATACGAAGTGATCGTATAACATCTCCATTCTGTACCCATTAACGGTATCGTGACTTTGTGTTTTCTAGGGGTTCTTCAATCGGTTCTCTCCCATATTCTAAGGATTTCAGTCCTCCAGTAAAGTTCAATATTATCAAACGTCTTCTCTTTAGTTGGAAAAGTTTTTGCGTCAGAATTACGCTAGTCGAAAAAGGAGTATAAATTTCGGTTCAATATCATTCACAAACGTGTAAATTTCTAAGGAATTTTATACATTGGCTTGAATATTGTTTGGTAATTCAAGTCTTAATAAAGTTTTACTGACATCAATATGTGTATGCCCCCATTCAGCTACATGTGAAATGATCGTATATTGCTTCCATTTTGTACCCATATACAGTATTATATACGACTTTGTGTTTGCCGGGGATTGTCAACGGGTTCTCTCCAGGTTTTCAGGATTTCATTTTTCTAGTGGGTTCCAATATTCAGAGGTTTTCAAACATTCTCTAAAGAGTTCTCGACATTAGTTGAATACGTTTTTGAGTGTAGATTCAGATTACATAGCTAGAAAAATAGTGTAAATTTCTGTTTATTATCCTGCACATAAATGGAGCGTCACAAACCATGTAAGATAACATTCTGAAACATGCAAAATTCTGAAGAATTTCATGAAATATTCTAAAATCATGTCTTTGAATGCAATATTCTTTGCAATTTGCCATTTCGTGAGGAATGAAATACAGCTTTACAGGCATCAATATTTGTATCAAAATTAAAATTCTGATTGTTTTCTGTGTACTCAAACTCAATTAGGTAGATTTAAAAATTATCATCAATCCTCAAAAGTTTCACCGAATTTCTAACCGAACTTAAAAAACTTCATCTCGGAATTATCTCTACACAGAAAAAATAATGAATTTTAACAAGCGCGTCAAATTTCCCCTCGTTTAATTCCAAGCCAAAGGAGGCGTAAACTGCGAAATTGTTTGCAATCTTTCATGCGCCATACAACAATATTTACAATCTTTCATAAAACAGGCTAGATTCATGCGTTAGCTGGCTCAACTTTACAAGAGATATCCCATTATTTTCTGCTAAATCTAGCATTCTCTTTATGTGCATTAGATAACGCAGAAAGTTCAATTATGTTTATCTGTGTTCCAAAATACAAGAACTTGCTCCGAGTCGAAAAGTTCCTGAAATACACCAGCAGAATAACTGAGAAATCTCCTCTATTACGGCCTTGAATGTTTCCCAAGCGGGTAAAACGAAACTAATTTGAACTTCAATGCTCTTAATTTTCTATTTCACTCCATTTTCCAACAAGAAGCTTAGCTTCTATCAGACTGCACATTATATCCTTGATCTGCATTCTGATTTCTAACTTCTGGATAAACTTGAAAAGCCGGAGTTCATTGAGCTTCTCCGATGTTGATGTTAAATATGTTACAAATTTTGAAAGAGTTAGTTATTTTAAAAACAGTTTCTCCAAAACATATCTTAAAAACCATTCCTTTAAAGGAAAAACTTTCATAAAAACTATTTGTCAAAAATTTGTCTTAAAAAATATTCTTCAAAAATCACCCGAAAGGTCCACTACTTATCAGAAAACATGGATTTTTTTTCAAGTTTGTCCAGAAGTTAGTAATCAGTTCTTGGAAATATTGTGGTTCTCCATAGTTTTACAAACGTTTGTATCAGAGTTCACCAAACCTGATCTAAACTGGAGTTTACTGAGCTTTTGTGATATTAATGTTTAATAAATTACAAAAATTCATAAAATTTCCTTTCTCTCAAAAAGTATTTTCCATCAGAAAACATTTTGAAAATATTTCAAGAACTTGGAAATATATCAAGAACTTACGCCAACTTTTCCATGAATGTCTCTCAAAAAGTTGCTGAACTTATCCAAGGACCTCCTTTAATTTTGATAAAATGTTCTTCGATAGTTCTTTAAAATTTTCATCTGTGAAATAATAACCTTGATATTTATTCAAACCAATTATTAAAATGTCCCTTTTATGCCTTTCTGGCTGCTTAAGCTTCTTGGATTCCACAGATCTTCTATAGCTAAACTGCTCTACAAAAACCCTTGAACTTCCCAAGCTATCAACAGTTCAAATAAATGAACATTGTTTTCCCAAATCATCTCAGCGAAATATTACGGACGTGAGCTCTATTCGACTTAGTTTTGAAATGAATAACCCAACTTAAAAGTTCGCCTTTCATGAACAATTAACCTGTTTTAAGCGCGATAAGCAACACTCAAAGTAAAGTCTGAAGTTCCCAAAAAGTTCGATTAAGACTCTGAATAGCATTCTATTTAGCTTAAAAATCTCAAATGAAATCGACAAAAAAAAAACAGATATTTGTTTATTAAGTGCTTCATATTCTATTTAATTGTTATAAGTTGCTGTGTTGTGGGATAACAAATGTTTTCATTTTGATTATATATTAATATCAAATCAAATATTTTATCAGAACCTACCCCAACCCTCGGACTCGCCATTATCTCTTCTAAACCCTGTTTCTTTTTAACGATATGTAATATTATATAAATCTAGCGTTCAAAATCAGGGCCCATTGGCAATGCTGGATTCTCTTTATCGATTTTCTCTGTGCATTATTACTACGTGAATTATTATTTCTAAACTTCTATACTTCAAAACGTGATATTATCTAGAAAAATCATCGTCAACACATACCGATGCAGGTTACCCATCCAAATTGACAAAAGAAAATACGATGAAGAGGGTTGATCATTGCAGATAGGACCGGAATATGACCGCTATATTTATATAATATTGCCTATCGTTAACAAGGAACAGTGGAGTGTGTTTTGGTTTCGAAGAGATAGACGCGAGTCCTAGAGTTGTTAGCCCACAGCACAGCAGCCTATAACAATTGAATAGAACGTGAAGCACTTAATAAACAAATAACTGTTTTTGTTTTTTGTTGAGCTGATTTGAGATTTTTAAACTGAATAGAATTCCAAAGAGTCTTCAGCAAACTTTTTTCGATAAAGACGGTAAATTCGGTAAATGTCGATCCCAAGTAGCACACATCGGTCAAAATTAGTTGAAGTAACTTGATTATGACTTAGCCAGTCATATTTATGTTATCTCAACCGAATGGCAGCAAGTGTGCTACTAGGGATCTGAACTTGAAAGTTCATATGAAGTTCATGCGGGACTTGTAGTGAACTTCTTTTGTTTGACATTCATTGACCATGACTTGGAGAAACTTTAAAGTTCACGAAAAGATCCTGCATGAACTTAAAGCGAACTTGCAATTTCAGATTTAGTTCTAGTAAATTCTATACGAAATTTATTGTGAACTTTCACAACTTATTCAAAGAAGTTTATCAGGGGTCTTCCAGAAATTGACGATGTTCGAATTAGAAGCTCTACGATTTTCTCATGGTTGACAGCTTCAAACGCCAGTGCTCGTGAATATTAGAGTATTATTTTAATAGTTTTTTATGGTTGCTGCGGTCGAAAAAAGGAAGTCAAAATTATGTTGAGGCATATTTTATTCAAGATATCAGAGAACATTGCACAGATATAAATGCTCATGTCGGAAAACAGAAAATTAATCTGGTTAATGTTGGACCTCCCTAGAGCTTTAAAATTACTTTAATTATTGCAAAGAATATTCATATTCTAATTAAGCCTTTCCAAATTTTCGATCTGATGTATCATTTACTCCAATTTCTATTCAGATAATAACTTTCGGTCTGTTGGCCTTCAATGTATTATATTCAATGACGTTTAAGTATAAGATCTGAGTTTGTTCAGCCTTACTCATTTGAGCTTACCGAATTCCTTTCACAAGTTCTTGTTTCATATCCCAAAAGGTTTTAAAAAACTCAATCCAATATTTAAAATACTATGCTTCTGAAATCTCCTTTATATTCTTCGAGAAATTCATAATATTTTGACTAGAAATGCCTGAAGTTTTCACGAAAAAAGACACGAGTTCAAATCTGATCTCCGGACATGCAATCAATTGCTTCCTTAGTATTACAATAACTAAGACTCATGAAAAATCATGAATTTATTCCTCATAAGATCGGATAATTGCTTTCTTTTACTTTAACTCTTCCAATGTCCCTTCAGAACCACACAGGCGCCACATTGTTTGGCCAAAAAACTCGGTTTTGGGATGCGTGTCTCTAGTTTCTCCAACACTTTCTAGGTATTGCTCCACTTGGTCAAACCACCTAACACGCTGCGCTCCCCTGCGTCTTGTACCGGATTTAAGCGGGATTGTTGTCTGTCTGTCTGTCTGTCTGTCTGTCTGTCTGTCTGTCTGTCTGTCTGTCTGTCTGTCTGTCTGTCTGTCTGTCTGTCTGTCTGTCTGTCTGTCTGTCTGTCTGTCTGTCTGTCTGTCTGTCTGTCTGTCTGTCTGTCTGTCTGTCTGTCTGTCTGTCTGTCTGTCTGTCTGTCTGTCTGTCTGTCTGTCTGTCTGTCTGTCTGTCTGTCTGTCTGTCTGTCTGTCTGTCTGTCTGTCTGTCTGTCTGTCTGTCTGTCTGTCTGTCTGTCTGTCTGTCTGTCTGTCTGTCTGTCTGTCTGTCTGTCTGTCTGTCTGTCTGTCTGTCTGTCTGTCTGTCTGTCTGTCTGTCTGTCTGTCTGTCTGTCTGTCTGTCTGTCTGTCTGTCTGTCTGTCTGTCTGTCTGTCTGTCTGTCTGTCTGTCTGTCTGTCTGTCTGTCTGTCTGTCTGTCTGTCTGTCTGTCTGTCTGTCTGTCTGTCTGTCTGTCTGTCTGTCTGTCTGTCTGTCTGTCTGTCTGTCTGAGCCTTATAGAATCGAAAACAACTGAACCGATCGGCGTAAAATTTGTGTATGGAGGGGTTTTTGGAGCCGAAAAAGGTTCTTATGATAGTTAGAGACCCCCCTTTCTGAAAGGGGGGGCTCCCATACAAATGAAACACAAATTCCTGCAAAACTCAAGAACTACTGAAGCAAATGGGACCAAATTTGGCATGTGGGGGTTTTTGGAGACAAGAAATGTTTCTATCGTAAGTTGAGACACCTCCCTCATGAAACACATATTTCCTCATAATTCGAGAGCTAATCAAGCAAATGGAACCAAACTTGGAATGTGGAGGTTTTTGAAAGCAATATATGTTTCCACGGTGGTTTGAGACCCATCCCTTCTTTGAAAGGGGGAGGGGGCGCTCTCATACAAATGAAACAAAAATTTCAACCAAACATGACCCAGGTAACCAATAAGCATTAGCATATGCAGTAAATCAACCCTAAATCTGCATTTCAGATGCAACAAGCATTATATTAGCATTATATCAGCATCTTGAATGCTACCTGTTGTAAAGTTGCATTTCAAATGCTATTTAAATGCTAGTAGCCTGTAATAAGCATTTCGAGTGCAAAATAGCATTAATGAAGCATTATCATAGCATTGCAGTAAAGCAGCCGTATATTGGGCCAAAAGTGGCATTTATGTTGCATTTAAGGCGACTTAAATGCCTGATAGCCTGCCGTAAAGACGCTTTGGAACTGCTTATTGGTTACCTGGGGAGAATTCTTCCTACTGAAATTTTCCCTTCCGAACGGTCACCGTTGCTAAGAACCGAACCCCATACCGGCGCCGTCAGTCACCAGCGTATCCACATCACCACCATTTACACCGTCGTAGCCACCATTGACCAGTTCGACGAATAAATAAATTTGTAAAGCCAACCGTGAGTATTCGATAAGGTATAGGTTCCCGTACTCCGGAAATTCCCCCACGTCCGTACGCCCTGAGACCTGGAATCCAGAAGAGGTCTTGAGTACACACCCCGGAGGCTGCCGTTGGCTCAAAACCAGCAGCCTGGGCTTTTCCGGCGGTTCCCGTCTGGAACTAGGCCAAGAGATTCCAGGGTCGAAGAGTAGGTCTTAAAAGTTTTTTATTGTATAGGGATCATTGAAATGAAAACTAAACCTTTTGATGAACCTGAGCATATTACTCGCCATGTAAATTATATTGTTATAGTGTTCGACAAAAGTGAGCTCGGAAGCAAGTATGACTCCCAAATATCTAAGTTGATTGCATCTTTCAACAGTTTGTTGACCTATAGTGATGGTGTCTTGCCTTGCATTGCGTTTTTTAGTGAATGAGACTGAGATGCACTTTAGTGTGTGACACAGTACGATGGATAAATGATCGATGGTAACCGGATTTTTCTGCTGCGGTTGTTATCCGACGTCACCAACGAACCGTACGCAAAGGTGCAAAAAATCATTTACCACCTCGTACTCATCTCCGTCGATAATCACGAGCGGTGCGATTTATATTTTTCCATAACTGCCTGTAACCTTCTTTCGACAATGTCCACACAGAAAAAAATAATGAATTCTAACAAGCGCGTAAAATTTCCCCTCGTTTAATTTCAAGCCAAAGGAAGCGTAAACATCGAAAATGTTTGCAATATTTCATGCGCCATACACCAATGTTTGCAATCTTTCATACAACAGACTAGATTCAGGCGTTATCTGGCATAAGTTTACATGAAATATTCCATTAATTTCTGCCTTTATGTGCATTAGATAACGCAGAAAATTACTTGGTTTTTCAAGGCAAATGAATTGACTGGATTTATAGATAATCGTGCTCCGTATGTTAAAGCCCACACGTTGCATACCACTTTCTAACGCAATGTTGAACAGGGGGCAAGAAGAAACCATCGCCTTGCCGATGTCCGTTGCGTGTTTTAAACGAGATCGATAACGTACCCGATATCTTCACATAGCACTGTACACCATCCATCGTAGCTTAGATCAATCTAATCAGTTTCCCAGGAAACCCGTTCTCGCCCAAAAGCTTCCATAGACTGAAAATAAAATTTTGGTTCTTACTACGTAATCTATAGGTTAACCCACCAATGTATTCGTTGTTTTCTGCAACGAAATTGATTTGTAGTATTTATGAAGCTGGCTTCGTATTCAATATCACATGCGCTGGCAAAAGAAGGAATCAGTTGTATGTTTAAAATCGAATATTTAAGAAACGAATGGCGTTCCACCTAATATGTATGAAATATCATTTGAAAATCACAGATCTGAAGTAAGTCCACTCTTCTGGAAGAAGTTTCAAGATTTACATGAAAACCAAAAGCAGATATGAAACAAAGTCACGAGAGAATCTGCAGTATACCTTTTTTTCTTCTTCTACAAAAACTCTTAAAAAAATTAAGGAATATCCATAGATAATCTGGAAAATCTGGAAAGATACTGAAAGCGAATCTATTTTTGATCTAAGACCTGACGAACTAAGTAGTACACAGCATTATACTAAGCTCGATTTTATAGAACCTTGTGAAAAAATTTCAACACTGGTGAACTGGTTCTGGAGGTATGGTCGAAAATGTTCAATAAACTTGAGAGCAACATCTTTTTTGAAAAAAAACTATCAGACAAAAAAAACGCAAGAACTGGATAAAGGGTCTTTCGATCAAAATTTGGTCGACTTAAACATGACGCATTTCCTTTCATCGTGCATTAAAATTTTTTGCACACCCCTCATTTTGAAGATGTGTGCGTGTAGCATCATGCCCTAGGGGGGAGACATCTTTAATTTTTGCATTAAATCGTATTATAATACCACTAATTCAAGATTAAAATATTAATCTTGACAATAATGTGATTTAGAGTAAATTCGTTTTGGAGTGCACTCCAGTGAGATGACACTTGCCACCAATGTCGTTTATACCCAGGTCCGGGTCATCTGGCTTATTGGTATTCGTGAGATGTGAAAATGTATAGTGGTGTTTGTGTTTCGTCTCAATGTTTACGTTTTTACACGGAACAGCTGATTATGGTGATGTCAAACTATCAGCTCACAGTATGGAATGTTATGGTAGTTTGACGTCATCACCCACGTGCTCAGCAATGTTTACAATATTGTTGCTTCCAACACAAGTAAACTGCTCGATGTGCCGGACCTAAGCTGAACGACATTGACTTGCCACCAGGTGACGACTCCGCCGTACGTCAACAAATTAAAAAAAACCAAACCATGCGCGATAACTACACACTGTTAATAAAATTATAGCATTGTATTGACAGTTTATGATATCATAATACTGTAGAATGATATTATAATTTTATTATTTTCACTAATACTCATAGTATTGGCATTAAAATTAATGCAAGTTTAAGTTGTCTCCCCCCTAGATCATGCCTCTATATTGATTTTGAGATTAGCACTTCAGACAGCCACTTTTCGTCGATAGGAAATCCGATATCCTGCACGTGCATGGAGAAAATCCAAACTACTCTCACGCCAAGTTGGCGAAATTGTTGAATGTGGCTAAATCAACTGTTACCAATGCATTAAAAGTGTTCGGTGAACGTTTGTCGACCGCCAGGAAAGCTGGATCGGGGGAAAATCGAAAGCAGGAGGCCACAGCGACGACAAAAAGAGTTGCCCGCTGTTTCGAGCGGAGCCCCAACCTCTCCGTCCGAGATGTCCCAAAGAAGCTGAGAGTGGCGCCTTCAACCGTGGATAGAGCTAAAAAACGAGCTGGACTGTCGACTTACAAGAAAGTGGTAACTCCAAATCGCGACGATAAACAAAACACGACGGCCAATGCACGATCGCAAAAGTTGTACACGACGATGCTGACGAAGTTTGATTGCGTGGTACAGGACGATGAAACTTACGTCAAGGCAGATTTTAAACAGCTTCCTGGACAGGAATTTTATACGGCAATCGGACGGGGAAAGGTGGCAGATATTTTCAAGCACATTAAACTGTCCAAGTTCGCGAAGAAATATCTAGTGTGGCAGGCCAGCTGTACCTGTGACTTGAAGAGCAACGTTTAAATTGCGACCGGAACCGTCAACCAGGAAATTTTTCTGAACGAGTGCCTACAACAACGTCTACTGCCTTTCCTGAAGCGACACAATTGTTCCGTTCTATTGTGGTCGAATTTGACATCTTGCCATTACGGAAAAAAAGCCATTGAGTGGTATACTGCCAACAACGTTCAAGTGGTGCTCAAGGACAAGCACCCTACCAACACGCCAGAGCTCCGCCCAATCGAAAAATATTGGGCCATCGTCAAGCGGAACCTTAAAAAGACTCAAAAAGCTGTTGTGAGCGAGAAACAGTTCAAGGCAAACTGGCGTTCTGCGGCGAATAAAGCGGACAAGGAGACTGTACAAAATCTTATGGCACGAAATTCGGCAATTCGCATTCGGTAAAATAGAAGCTTAGCTGAATATTTCTCCTGTATTCTGTCTTAACTGAACTTGAAAAGGAAAAAGAATTTTACTTATTAATAGAAACTTTGATCGACTCACACACATTACTGTTTGACCAAATTTTGATCGGAACACCCTTTAATAGAGAGTACTACGAAAATAGATGTGGAAATGAAGTTGTTTTCTGATCAACCGCTGAATCAAGTTATTGCTGTTTTTTTTTATCCAATTCATACAAAAAAATGTCACCCCTTCTGATTTCGGGTAAACCCCGATTAAACGGGCAAAGTCTTTCTAAACGTATTATTAAGTCATTCGTTTTCTAAAAGAAAAACAATGTAATATCGCCTTCACAAAGCCAAAGCGATTGAGCCTCGTAAATAAACGAACAAGGTAAACCTAGTTGAAAGCACAAATCGGAAAAATAATAACTTTATGGTCCTAGAACGGGAGTAGAAAACTGATAGAGTTTGAAACACATTGAACATTTAGAATTCCTTCTATTCTAAAATGCTTCGTCATTTAGGGATTAATTTTACACAAACAACGCAAAGAATGCTATTAAAATACGCTACAGATAATGAAACGCAGAATATTTCAACTTGCGTACTTAATTATGGAAATGTCTTGACAGGCGGAATCTCATTCATACGAAAACGAGCTAAATTTTCACATCCAAACTCATTCAACAAGTTCAACTGAGTAAGAGCCTCAATGCAATCAACGCGATTCTACTTTTCGACCTGTTTGGCTTATTACGAAACAAATTTTATGAAACGCCTCCAAATCCCCCATCATGCTTCACGACGATAAACAGTTTAAGCTCAAGCTATTTAACATAGCTTAAGTTGCATCCGAATCAAATCGGATGGTGTTTCAAACCATCATCGATTACCAATTTCCGACAAAATTATGGAAATCTCCTCCGCCTGTGCCCGGCTGGTTACGTATATGTAGACACATTATCGACTTAAGTAACCCTTATCACACGTGGTTTGCTGGACTTTGGTTAATCGATATTACGCAAGACCATGCTCCTAAGAAAACCACTGACTGCCGATTCGGTTCGGAATCTGGCCATACTTGAACTCGCCAAGGAAAGGAGAAATTTCCGATTGGAAATCAATAATTTGATTAAATTTTGACCCAACTCTGGAAGCAACGACCCACAGACTGCTTCTGCACGCACATCAGCCAGCTGATGGAGATTTTCCTTCCTTTTGGCCCCAAAACAGTTGAGAAAAGAAATGGAAAAAAAAATGTAATGAAAGATTACACCAAAACAACAACTCGAAAAAACGAAAAAAAAAGATGGTGGCGGTGGCGATGGCGGAGCCATGAGGCGTGGAAAAAAATAACGTTGATAGAGTTCAAGCGGAACTTTATGAATAAAAAAAAAATAATGCTTTTGGAGGTGAGCACCCAGATGCGGAACTGGAAACTCAAATGTGGAATTGATTTTTTTTTTCTTTGAGTTTCGTTATCAAGGGAAAGGGTGCTCGTGGTTTCTTTTTTGCACTTAAAGTGCACTCTGAAAAATGGCAAAAATTGCGATAAGGTCATTGACCACTGGAAATGCTAGGCCAACAGTGAAACTTCCATAAGTCGACGTGTTCCGAATGCGAAAACTTTTTAACATCACTTTGGCGGCAAACATTGGAGTCACTTTCGCGAGAACTAAATTCCTAACATATTTCGATAACGAAAAAGTGAATTGAATAAAAATGATGGCGAGAAACACCGGGGAGCAGCGGCGTTGAAGAAAAACTCGAGTTTCTATCATTGGTGTACATCATCTGAATTAATTTCTTAATTTCTTCTTTCGGGCCAACAACGCGGCCGCCGCCTGCTGCCATCGACTGTGACGGAGGATGACGCACAGTCCGGTCAAGAGAAAACAACAACAAACGAAACCAAAAAAAAAAACTGGGATAACTCTCATTGTTTTTACTATTAGCGACCATCATCTTCCATCATTTCTTTCGTCGGATTTTCTTTTCTATGCGATTGGGAGGTTATCGTGGAAGTCGTCGTCGTTGTTGTTATTGTTGATGTAGGCGGTGGTGGACTTCTTTTTCTTCTGGGTCAAGTTTCGACGTTTTGCGATTACGGTTTCGTGAGTATGATGATGACTCGTTGACTAGTGGTAGGGTTTCAGACCCGGTTCTTGGCGCATTAGTGCAAGTTGAAATATGCCCCGAAGTCTCTATCGGATCTTAACAAAAAACTATGAACTTTACTAATACCGATGGATTCCAAATTTATGTTCCTCCTATTTATTTTGAATTAATTTTTTTTTTGACAAGTTCAACCACATTGTAATTAGATGATGAACACTTTATAATAATTTCATTGATAGGAAAAACCACATTGTAGCTCTTGAATTGAAGGATCGTACCAAATGCTAAGTTCAATTGATAACTTTTTCGGCAAATTGGGCCAACAATTAGCGATTAGCGAGTCCAATGTAGTTCTCTACCCTAGTTTGAAAATTAAATAATTTAAACCCAAAGCTCTCCGTTCGGACTTTGAATGGTGGTAAAACCAAGCAGAACAAGCCAGTTGAAAGAGGGCAATCAAAGTGTGGTAAAATTGCCCGGTGCACCGATGATGACGACGACAACGACGACGAAGACTATGATGTTTTGGGGCGGGTGGGCGATTGAAAGACTGAGATAATTTCCAGAAAGCTAAGTTTGGAGGTTCCAAGAAGATCCAAACGAAAAGTGTTACTGCTTTCACGCCTACAGACAGCAGAGTGGTGGATTGCGAGATAAGAGGTGTTTTCTATACAAAACTGCAATCCATTCACGGTAACTAGAGCAAGCTGGGTATTAAATGGTTATTAAGGCGACCGTGCTCTCATCGTCTTCCAGGTGAGAGATGCGCAGTTCTGTTGGATGAATGGGAAAGAAGTATGCTCTTAACGTGTTGGTTGGGGACTGCTAGCTAAATAGATCGCGACTGAACAAATCCAATCACCATAAATGGGGATTTCTCGTCGAATTGCAACTTAATTTAAATTTGATCAGAATTTTAGAAATAACGTTCCCGTATTGCATTGAGTACCAATTCATAGCTGTGAAAGTGCCTCTAATAAAATTAGTTGAGAATTTACAAAACCTCACATTTCAAAAACCTCGCCCCACAGTGCTGGAAAAATTTCAAATTACGACCCCCATACTAATACAAAAATGATCGTGGCATTCAAATTTTGTTCTTTTTTTAGTTCCTTGATTATCGAGATTTTCAGCCCTGGGTTAGTTCATCTCCCGTCGTAGTCACTCAAATACCTTGGGTATTTTCGTAACTTGTCCGGGGGTGAGATTCGATCTCGTGACTTTGGCGTGAGAGGTATGCATGTTAACCTCTACGACGGGGGCCCCCCCTTTTGGTTTTTAATTTTTTGGGGGGGGGGGTTTTTAATATTAATTTGGGGGTTTTGTTGAAATTATGGTTTTTTTTGTTTTGGGGGGGGAATAACGGGTGTCCACTAAATAATGAGAACGAAAAGAATGGGTCAGGAAAAAAATACCAGTGAAGTTTTGTTCAAACTGATTTATTTTATTAAAAGGGTCAACTTAAATCTTCAAACTAAGTTTAGTGAATATTGTCATATGGTCCATGGTCCGCCGTGCGGCGCAGCTTAGTCGTTATGCTGGAACATGACCGTTGGACGGCAGCCACATCGATTTTTCGGATGCAGCTTTTGATCCTGTTGGTAAGTTGCTTGGTGTTCTTGGCCTTCCAATTATCCTTGTATACCATGGAGCTCAAAAGACCGAAGAAATCCTCGATAGGACGGCACTGTGGCAAATTTGTCGGATTCCGGTCTTTTGGGACATATGGTATATTTTGGCTCTCCAAAAACGTTAGCGTTTTTTTTGCGTAGTGCGATGATGCCTTGTCCGGCCAAAACACGTATTTGCCATCCGAGTGATGTTGTTTAAGAAATGGGATGAGTATTTTCTGCAAACACTCTCTTTGGTACACCTCCTGGTTGATGGCCAAACCGCTTGGTTTGAACCACGGCTTCGAAATACCCTTATCGGATATTACGATGTATAACATAACCTTCGATTCAAATTTGTGCTTGAACTTATACATTACTTTTGGAGGAGTAGTAGATTTGTCCTTAGTGTAGAATCGGTCGTTTCCCGGTATCTGAGACTTCGAAAGAGGAAAGTAGCTTTCGTCGTCCAGAACGAAAGATTTTCCGCCGTAATTCCGAGTCATCCAGCGGCATTGGGATTTCACGGTTTGAATCTGCTCATCTGTGTACTCTGGGGATCTGGTTTTCTTTCTACACACTATTCCTTCTTTCTTTAGCGTCTTGCAGATGAGTGACTTCGAACAATGGAACTTTCGGGCTGCTTCCCGTTGACTTACCGAATCCTTGTTGTTGAACATGCTGCGCAGCGAGCGGAGCGTTTTCTCATTCATTATTTTCGCTGGACGGCCGCAACCTTTCTTCCGGGTTACTCTCATGCATGCCAGGATACGGTATACGGTGGATACCGGAACTTTTTCACGACAAAAATGGTCCACCGTGTATTTTTTTCCACGATCTTCGTTCGCTTGAAAGAATTGTACAACGCGCGCGCGCAGTTCTTCCTGTTTCGACGGCATGCTGAACACGACTGAACATGTTAGAGTGAAATAAGAGTGTATGAAAATTTTCTGGAGAGTGCAACGATTCATTCATCTAAAGTGACATTTCTATGCGGCCGTTTTTGTTCTGATGGAAAAGTATTGAAATCATTCTCATTTTTTAGTGGACACCCGTTAAGCCCAAAGCCAAGGCAAGTTGTTAGATGTCGAGAGCTCGCCTTACTGCAGACTAGATTTCCTTTAGGGATCCCCTCGAAGTTAACCTTCGAATTTGGGATGTTAATTGTCTGATTAGTAAATACCTAAATTTCTCTTAAGGTGTCGCCACACGGCGCTGGAAATCTATGCTATAGTTCACTATTACACAGCCGTTATAGATCTATGAGATTATCTACGAGATTTGAGAAACGATTTTGCAAAAATATGAGCTTTAAATTATAGTTGCTATGAAGTAGAAATCTTTGCCACAGCGCTATCACTTAACATTTTTCGGTGTACAAACGATTGATTTTCTTTGTGGTCTCAGGTATTCAGTTGCGAGCTTTTCGGAAGTAATCATGAGCACATTCGGTAGCTATGGACAGAGAATGAAAAAATTGCTGCAGTTTTTGCGTACATAATATTAAAAAGGCGGATAAAACGAAAAACTCGCAAAGCCTGGACAAAATCGAAGATTGCTCGCCTTAAAGGCGAGTTAATGGAAGTTAATGGAAGTTCTTTAGATAAATTCGGGGAAGTTCTTTAGAGAAGTTCAGAGAAGTTCTTCAGAAAACTTCGGGGAAGTTTTTCAGAGAACGTAAGGGTATTGTTTCAGAGAACTTCAGAGAAGTTCGGGGAATTTCTTCAGATAAGTTCAGCGAAGTTCTTCAGAAAAAATCAGATAATTCTTCAGACAAGTTCGGGAAAGTTATTCAGAGAATTTCAGCAAAGTAATTTAAGGTAAGTTCTTCAGTGGAATTTCAGGGAAATTCATCAGAGGAATTTCAGGGAAGTTCTTCAGAGAACTTCAAGAAAATTCTTCAGAGAACTTCAGGGAAGTTTTTCAGAGATCTTCAGGGTAGTTCTTCACAGAAATTCAGAGAAGTTCTTTATAGAAGTTCAGAGAAATTCTTCAGAGACCTTCAGAGATGTTCTTCAGAGAACTTTGAAGAAGTTCTACAGAGAACTTTGAAGAAGTTTTTCAGAAAAAATCGGTGAAGTTCTGCAGAGGACTTTAGGGAAGTTCTGCAGAGAACTTCAGGGAAGTTCTACAGAAAACTTTGGTTAAGTTCTGCAGAGAATTGCTGGGAACTTATCTATAACTTCTTTATAGAAGTTCAGAGAAATTCTTCAGAGAACTTCGGAGATGTTCTTCAGAGAAATTTGAAGAAGTTCTTCAGAGTACTTTGAAGAAGTTTTTCAGAAAAAATCGGTGAAGTTTTGCAGAGGACTTTAGGGAAGTTCTGCAGAGAACTTCAGGGAAGTTCTACAGAAAACTTTGGTTAAGTTCTGCAGAGAATTGCTGGGAAGTTCTTCAGAGAACTTCAGGGAAGTTCTACAGAAAACTTTGGTTAAGTTCTGCAGAGAACTGCTGGGAAGTTCTTCAGAGAACTTCAGGGAAGTTCTACAGAAAACTTTGGTTAAGTTCTGCAGAGAACTGCTTGGAAGTTCTTCAGAGAATTTCGGAGAAGTTCTTCAGAGAATTTCAGATAATTCTGCAGAGAAGTTCGGGAAAATTCTTCAGGGAATTGAAGTTCTTCAAAGGAATTTCAGGGAAATTCTTCAGAGGAACTACAGGGAAGATCTTCACAGGAATTTCAGGGAAGTTTTTCGCAGAAATTCAGGGAAGTTTTTTTATAGAAGTTCATATAAAAATTCTTCAGAGAACTTCGGAGATATTCTTTAGAGAACTTCAGAGTACTTCTTCAGAGAACTAAGGGGAAGTTCTTCAGAGAACTAAGAGGAAGTTCTTTACAGAACTTCGGAGTAGTACTGCAGAGAACAGCGGGGAAGTTCTTCAGAGAATTTCAGATAATTCTGCAGAGAAGTTCGGGAAAATTCTTCAGGGAATTGAAGTTCTTCAAAGTAATTTCAGGGAAATTCTTCAGAGGAACTACAGGGAAGATCTTCACAGGAATTTCAGGGAAGTTTTTCACAGGAAATCAGGGAAGTTTTTCACAGAAATTCAGGGAAGTTTTTTATAGAAGTTCATAAAAAAATCTTCAGAGAACTTCGGAGATATTCTTTAAAGAAGTACTTCTTGCAGAGAACTTCGGTGAAGTCCTGCAGAGAACTTCGGGGAAGTTCTTCAGAGTTTTTCAGAGAAGTTCAGGGAAATCGGTTAAATTCATTGCTTTAAGGTTTCAAATTATTCGTATTAACCGGTTCTTAGAGCAGCAAAAATTAAAAGAAATTGAAATGACAGGTTTATTTAAAATTCGTATAATATTTAGAAGGGCACTCCCTTCAATTTCACGTGATTTTAGACAAAAATGGCAATTTTCCAGTTGTGTAGGAGCGTTAGACGTAAAACACGATGGTATAAAAGCCCCTGCAAAGAGCGTCAGTGGCTATTTAAATTATAAAAAATAGTTCAACATCATTCTAATGGCTATGATGGATGCTGAATACAGGTTTGCGTATATCAACATAGGAGCAAAAGGAAGGTCAGTGATGGTGGGGTATTTGCCGATTGCTGTTAGGGATTCTGATGCAGGATCTTTGGCTCCTAAGATGCCTGTTTCGGCTCCGATGATGGGCAAGTTGTATGTCTCTTCTGACGCGAGGACGATCGCTGCCCTTGAGACATTCTGAAAATTATTTTCTCTTCATCCCGAGCAGAAGCGAATAACTTGATAACTGGCCTTGGTATTTATGAGCTCAGATTAAGAGGTAAAATACCTGAGGATAATACCATCAAATTGTTCCCACAATGTCATGCGAATTCCGAATTGAAGTAAGACAATACCAAAATAATACCTCTAAGGTGACCAGATACTTACCCAGGTATCCGGAATATCAAGTTTAGTTATTCTAGCGACATTTTGCTTGCAATTCTTAGGTATTTTGCTTAGGTAAAATTCTTAATCTGACCTCTTTAATACCAAGGCCAGTTATCAAGATCAAAATTAGGTATTCATATGCTTTTGTGTTCTGCTCGGGATAGGCCTGCACAAATTTGTTATTCAAGTTCCTTAAAGCCATCGCATATTTGTTATACAAGGCAGTCTTCAGCCCATACCGTCTCCAGCAACGAGTTCTAGGGACTTTTTTTCATTAGGGCGAATCTAACATTGAGAGGCTCTCTTTGATTACATTCTCTTTCAATCATATTCCAATCAACTTTCCGTTATT
This sequence comes from Aedes koreicus, assembly GCA_024533555.2. Lineage (NCBI taxonomy): Eukaryota > Metazoa > Arthropoda > Insecta > Diptera > Culicidae > Aedes > Aedes koreicus. Next base: position 135,105 of record JAHHFK020003404.1, read on the forward strand.
TATTCTACTATTTGAAGAGTATGCTAGCCAGCACTGTTTCGTTTCGATCTGTTCTAAAGAATCCCTCGAAAGTTTTATAATGGCGCTGTAATAAATGAAAGAGAGCGAGAAAGGAGAGGATCTCTCATTGTTAGATTCACCCTATTTAAAAAAAGTTCCAAGAGTTGGTCGATTTACCCAGAATAGTGGCCCGACTTTTTGGTTTTTTAAGTTCCGTGGGTTCGGACACAATTTCGACGCAGTTCGAGAGAAGCGCCATCTCATCATATTATGACTTTGTGTGCTTAAAATTGCGGACTGCTGGTTTTGGTTTCGATTCATTCGGTTTTTCAAGTTTCAAAACGGGTGATTGTACGTTGGAGTCAAGGATCAAAATCAAAGGTTAAACATCGGAACTGGTAGAATCGTAATCTACCTTTCAACGTTATCATCTTGAAAATACTTAGTACTTAGCTAGGTATCAAAAATGCCTTGGTCTAGATTTTCTTCAGATGAGGAATTGCAAAGCAGAATAATACACTCACTTTGAAGTATACACTTCCTCAGGCGATCGGGATAAGTTGGGTCCCACAACACCGGATGTTGCTCTCACAGCTCAATCAAGCGGAATTTATTTTCCTGGTTCATTTTTGCTTCAAAAATATCGAAAAAAACACTAGCAAAAATTTCAAACGAACTGTTAATAAACTTCGACCAACAAACTATGAACTATGAAAATGGCTGTATATAATCATAGACTGAATAAAAGTGTACACTCTGTTGAGGTAACTTGTTCCATATCTATGTGGAAGGTGGACACTTTTCTAAGTGGGAAAAATGAAAACAAAAAAAAAAACATATGAATTTGAGGCCTAATTGACGACCTAGAACATCCTGGATATGAAAGAGTTCAGGAATAAATGCCTTAGCAATAGTGTAAAGCGTTGTAGAGTACTGTACATATGCATGCGTATTATTAAATTCTCGATGATAAATGTTCAATATTTTTGTATCTTTCTGGTATGTTCTAGGTTATCCAATATGTACTTGAGTTCAAAACTTCTGATCTACAGTTGTAACAATACTTTTTAGGGCTATATAAGGTGACGATATGTATTCAAACATATTCTATGAACGTTTTGAACATGCATTATTTGATAACTTTGTGATGTTCTAGGTCATCTAAACTGTCCTTGAGTTCAGAACTTAAGATCTACAGAAGAAACTATAGCTTTTAGGGCTATACAAAGTCCGGATTCCATCATATTCAGTGAATATTTTCGAACGTAAAAAAAAAACATTATGAGATGAACTGGGATGATCTACGTCATACAAACTGTCCTTGAGTTCAGAACATAAGATCTTCAGTTGTAACAGTAGATTTTTGGAGACAATATGTGTTTAACAATATTCATTGAATAGTGTGGCAGGTGAACAGACATAAAGTGACAATCTTGGGATATGCTAGGTCATCCAAACTGTCCTTAACTTCAAAACATATGTCAACAGTTGTAACAGTAGATTTTTGGGCTATGTAAGGTGGCGATATGTAACATATTTAATGAATCTTCTGGGAGGTTAACAGTCATTATTTTATAACTTTGTGATCCTCTAGGTAGTCCAAACAGTCCTGGATTTTAGAACTTGAAATCTACTTTAGTATCCGAAGCTTTTTGGGTTATACAAAGTAACGTATCGTATTCAAGCATATTCAGAGAATATTTTCGAACGTAAAAATACATAAGAAGATAATCTTGGGATTGTCTAGGTCATCGAAACTGTCATGGCGTTCAGAACTTAAGATTAGCAATTGTAACAGTAATGTTTAGGCAATACAAAGATACAAGAAATATTCAAACATATTCAATTAGTACTCTTAAAACTCAACAAACATTATAAAGTAATATGTCATGTTATTCTTAACAATTCTTGAGATCAGAACATGAGACCTACAATTGTAACAAAAGCATTCTGGGCTATGCAAAGCTACGATGTGTATTGAAACATATTCATTGAATATCTTGGAAGAACAACAGACATTATGAGATAATGTTCAGATGTTCTAGGTTATTCAAACTATCCTGGAGTTCAAAACTTATAATTTACAGCATTGATTTTGATGTGTATCTTCTGAAATGAGCTATCCGCTAATAAATGGACTGGAGTGAAGTGGGAAATTGACGGCATCAACCCAAGTCATAAATATCAGTTATAAGTAACTGACCATCAAGATGAACCGATGAACAAGGTTGGATTCATATCGTAACTTTGTATAGAACAAAAAGCTACAGTTTCAACTGAGTTTTTTGCTCCAGGACAGTTCGAATGATATCGAGTAACCCAACATTATCTCAAAGTAGCTTTTGATCTTCCAGGACATTCATAGAATATGATTGAACTCATATCGTAACTTCGTATAGCGGATAGAGCTACTGCTACAACAGTAGATCTTAAGTTCTGAACTCCAGAACAGTTTGGACGACCTTACTTACCTTACCAATCAAACCAAGGCCGGTGTGGCCTCTGCTGTACACAGAAATTGTCTCCATTGTATTCGGTCCATGGCTGTACCTCGCCAGCCTCGCTGTCTGCGGAGGGTCCGCAGGTCGCCTTCTACTTGATCGATCCACCTTGGTCGTTGCGCGCCTCTTCTTCTTGTACCCGTTGGTTCGTTTTCGAAAATCATTTTAACTGGGCTGTCGTACGATATTCTTATGACATGCCCAGCCCATCGTAGTCGATTGATTTTGCAATTTGCAATTCGTGGTTCATTGGCCTGCTCCACGTTCCGTCTTCCATCTGCACTCCTCCGTAGATCGTACGCAGTACCTTCCATTTAAAGTCACTAAGGGCGCGTTGGTCCTCCACTAGCAATGTCCATGTTTCGTGGCCGTAGAGAACTACCGGTCTAATTAATGTCTTGTAGATGGTCAACTTTGTAGTTCGACGAACTTTGTTCGATCTTAGCGTCCTTCTGAGTCCAAAGTAGTCACGATTGCCAGCCATAATGCGCCTTTGTATTTCTCTGCTGAACTCGTTTTAGGAGGCTAACATTGTTTGCACGACCTAGCATATCTAGAAAAAAATATTTCCTACTTTTTTCAATCATTTCTATGTTATTTAACACCAAATCAATCAGAATACAACAAATTGCTTGTATAATAACGCTTGGAAAAATTTAGCCCTGAAAGGGTTCAATTAGTTACCTGCCTTACCCCTTCCAAACGATAAGCCAGCCACTATTGATTGGTTAATTGGCACCCTACTTGCTAACATCGGAAAGCAAAGCATTGTATATAACAATATTGAAAATCGGCTCCGAAAAGTGTCCACCTTCCACCTTTTGAGCCTCACAAATAAACGAACTAATTAAAAAAATATATAACTATGCTTCACATTTCTTGTTTGGTTATAGCTTTACGGAACAATGAGATCTTACGCAATAATTTAAACCGGTGATCATAGAGTTCGCTGAATCCATTGCAAGAGGAACAAATCTCAAATCCAGACTACAGCTGTTCAACTTGTTCAGATTCCATTTTCCCGCTAATTTGTTCAAATCCTTCAACTACCATAATTTCAACAACAGTATCATAGATTTCAAAGTTTAAGTAACTTTCCTTCCAGTCCTGAATCCCCACGTTTATTCATTGGCAACCGTAGGAAACTTTCAAAACCAGAGTTATCCAACTCAACTTGGAATGGCAATCACGAATCACAACGCTTCGGTCATCATCTATCGCGGCTTAAATTCAGGCCATAAGAATTATAAATGCTAAATTTCGAGATAGTGACGATAGTTTTATGACTCCGTACACTTGCTCCGGCACGAAACAGACGACAAACGGTGACATTGTAGGTCCACCTACCGCCACAGCCCCAAACAGAATAGATCTTAATCGGTAGATCCGTAAAATGGGCGGTTCTCACGCTATGGGAAATGCGCATTAATGAGCACTTCGGCGGCCACTTCTGCACGGCCATTTTATGGGATAATTTAAAGTTTACGATTCTCTACGACTGTGGCAGTGCATCTAAGCAATTTGCATCATCAGAGTATTCCGCACAACATCGAGAGCTGTCGGTAGGTCGGCCGATCAATCGGTTGACAGTAATGAAATCTCTTCATGTTTCGAAAAACAGTTGCACAATCAAATATCTTGATTTCGGTCAGGGAAGTACACTATGCTCCTCGATTGTCGGTCAGTTGTGATGCAACCAAGCGATGCAAAACGAGCCAACTAGAGCTCTTAGCACCATCTCGGTATCACCATTTGGGGTGTTTGGGTGTGTTTGCGTCTCATTTGACGAATGACGTAACAGCGCTTTGCTTCAACGGCGCAGAGTAATTAAAAAAGAAATGCAATTATTCACTTAGATCTGAACAAGTGAGCTGTTCAGCGCCGAGTGGGTTGAATTCATCGGGGGCCGAAAAAATGATATCGAACGTAACATTCGTCATCACCAGCGCTGGAAATCGGTTTGCCGTTTTTGACTTAATTTTTATCCTGTTGCTCGAAATTATGCAATTCAAATGGCGGATAAGTTTCAACATTTTTTTTTCAATGTGTGTTGGCGGATTCTTTAGTGAGAGGATGAGTTAATCTACCAAATTTAACTTACATGCTCCTTACGGATTCTTAAAACGCCGTAAATCAGATTATAATATAAATAAATGTCGTGTTGCTGGCATTTCTAAGCAATGACAGTTGCCCAATGTTTTTCATACATTCCGTTACGTTTCTAAAACAAAAACGCAACCCAAACGCACAATTCCAAGAACACCCGGCAAAGCACATGCTATCGCCATCCAAGTGATGTAACTACAGCAAACCAACTGTTATCCCCATTACACAATTTCTCCACACATTCGTCGGGTAAAACACCTGTTTGTCAGACTCTTAGCTCCAAGCCAAAAAAAAAAGGAAATGCAAAGAAACATACTCGCTAGTTTGGGCCTGGTCGACGAGCAGCAAAAAAAAAGGTGTCACTGTGCCTCATCAAGCTGCGGCCCGAAAATTAATTTCGCTACCCTTACACATGACAAAAACGACGACGATAACTGAAGGCCATCGGAGACCGGCTTCTTCACTTCGATCGCATCGACATCGGTATGACTTCGCATGACTGGCAAAGAGGAAGCGCGAGTAACCTGATCTGCTTCCCCCCGAAAACAAAACATGAACAACAACAAAACCGGACGCGTTCATATATCACTATTATAACCCCCCTCTCTACCCCCAAATCCCCGCGTTCACATGAGACGGCATTCGTTTAGCCAAGGTGGAACAAAACTGTCTCGAATCGGATTGGATTGCGCGGTGGCAAAGGCATAACCGGAAGCATGGAAGGAAGCGGCTAAAGTGCCGAAGAAGACGATGACAACGCACAACAATTGCGATAATTTCGGTCCGAAGCACTTGAGCCGATGCGTGTAGGTGTACTTGAGATAGGTGTGTTGGAATTTTGTCAAGCAATTCGTAAAACGGCTCTTGGTTTATAACTTCCGAATGTCACTTTTATACGGCTAATAGTTCGTTAAGCAATATCTGATTGGGCAGGATATCGGTACTTGTGGCATGAAAAGTGCCAAACAAAGTTGCAACTGGGACCGCTAACCAGGAAATTTAACGTGAACGACAGTCTGAAAAATTTCTGCTGCCTTTCCTGAAGCAAGTCCTGTTCCGTGTTGTTTTGACCGGATTTGGCATCCTGGCATCACGTAAAAAAGGCCGCTCATGAAGCCAAGGACAAGAACACGCGAGAGCTCCATCCAATTGACAGTGGTCCCAATGGTATCGTAACGTGTGTGTGTGTGTGTTTTTTTAAATAGAACTTTAGGGTTCTATTTTATTGGTGATATTGTGTTTTCGGAAAAGTTTTGAGCTGTCGAAATTCCTTTCATTGAAGCAATCAATAATTATGGGACTTTTCCCTTCTTTCAGTCATAAGCAGGTCGTTTTAATTTTTATACTTTTAATTGGGTTACATGTCGGGGGGGGGATTTAACTTTTTTTTTTTTGTGTTTGTTGGGGGGAAAATTTTTTTTTTTTTTTGGGGGGGTTTTTTTTTCTTCTATGGTGTGGGGTTTTTTTTTTTTTTTTTTTTTTTTGTTTTTTTTTTTTTTTGGTGGTTTGTTTCTTTTGTTTTTTTTTTTTTTTTTTTGAATTAAATATTTTATGTTGATTTTAATCGAATTGTATTTTTTTTTTTTTTGGTGAGACTAAGTGATACGGAAAATTTAAAATTTAAAATTGATGATACTCCATCGTTAGCCATCGGATTTTGATGCGGTTTTTTGCAATAGATCACAAAATTATCCTTGTTTGTAGATCTGTACTGGTTATTACGAAAATGTCCGTAGTTTCGGATTCCAAGGTGGGAGTACTGGGGTAAGTACCTGTCCAGGGATGGTGGACAAAATATTTTTAGATGCGAAACATGGCATGCGGCATATCAAACTTCATGATTTAGCAAAACTAGGCCATCAGAAGACATTTTGAGGATTTCTGACTATACTGGCCACTAAAAGAGGCCCTGCAGGATCCGAGTTCCTCCGGAAAAGTGGCCATATTCAAATCTTTTCCAAAACCTGGCTTGCGACATATCAAACCTTATGATTTTGCAAAAATAGGTCTTCGGAGGACATTCTGAGGGTGTCTGACCATACTGGCCACTTAGGGTGACCCTCCGGAGTCCAAATTCCTCCGGAAAAGTGGCCATATTCAAATCGTTGCCAAAACCTGGCTTGCGACATATCAAACTTCATGATTTTGCAAAACTAGGTCATGAGAAGACGTTTTGAGGATTTCTGACCATACTGGCCACTTTGGGAGACCCTGCGGGATCCAAGTTCCTCCGGAAAAGTGGCCATATTTAAATATTTCCCAAAACCTGGCTTGCGACATATCAAACTTCATGATTTTGCAAAACTTTATCTTCGGAGGACATTCTGAGGGTGTCTGACCATACTGGCCACTTGGGGAGGCCCTGCGGGATCCGAGTTCCTCCGGGAAAGTGGCCATATTCAAATCTTTTCCAAAACCTGGCTTGCGACATATCAAACTTATGATTTTGCAAAAATAGGTCTTCGGAGGACATTCTGAGGATTTCTGACCATACTGGCCACTTAGGGAGACCCTGCGGAATCCGAATTCCTCCGGGAAAGAGGCCATATTCAAATCGTTACCAAAACCTGGCTTGCGACATATCAAACTTCATGATTTTGCAAAACTTAGTCTTCAGAGGACATTCTTGAGGGTGTCTGACCATACTGGCCACTTGGAGTGGCCCTGCGGGATCCGAGTTCCTCCGGAAAAGTGTCCAAATTCAAATCGTTTCCAAAACCTGGCTTGCGACATATCAAATTTCATGATTTTGCAAAACTTTGTCTTTGGATCAATATGGATCAATATCCTTTTCCACCCAGGCTGAATCCGGATCCGCGATGCTCATATTATCGGATTCCGAGTCATTCAAAATTTTGCACAAAAATAATTCACACTATCGAACAAAACAAAAACAAAAACGAAAATCCCGTTTCAACCGCAAAACCACAATATTTGTTTTGACATAAGCTCTTCTAACTATGCTTGTCTCGGCTAGCGGTACATGCCCCAACTAAACCATTTTTTACAAAAGGATACTGTCGAGCTGGAAAAGACACGCACATTTTAGTGCACCAAAGCGTAACGAAATTCAGAAAAAGAGTACGAAGAGGACGGACGGATTACAAAAGTGAGGCGAGGTCTACTTTGTTCAATCTATCCTACGAGCATAAGCAGTACGATAAAGTTTCCTGGAAAATGATTTGGTTAGATATATGGTAAGAAATTCAAAGAATGTCCTCCGAAGACAAAGTTTTGCAAAATCATGAAGTTTGATATGTCGCAAGCCAGGTTTTGGAAAAGATTTGAATATGGCCACTTTCCGGAGGAACTCGGATCCCGCAAGAGCTTCTTAAGTGGCCAGTATGGTCAGACACCCTCAGAATGTCCTCCGAAGACAAAGTTTTGCAAAATCATGAAGTTTGATATGTCGCAAGCCAGGTTTTGGAAAAGATTTGAATATGGCCACTTTCCCGGAGGAACTCGGATCCCGCAGGGCCTCCCTAAGTGGCCAGTATGGTCAGACACCCTCAGAATGTCCTCCGAAGACAAAGTTTTGCAAAATCATGAAGTTTGATATGTCGCAAGCCAGGTTTTGGAAAAGATTTGAATATGACCACTTTTCCGGAGGAACTCGGATCCCGCAGGGCTTCTTTTAGTGGCCAGTATGGCCAGAAATCCTCAAAATGTCTTTTGATGACCTAGTTTTGCTTAATCATGAAGTTTGATATGCCGCATGCCATGTTTCGCATCTAAAAATATTTTGTCCACCATCCCTGGACAGGTACTTACCCCAGTACTCCCACCTTGGAATCCGAAACTACGGAAATTTTCGGAATAACCAGTGCAGATCTATAAACAAGGATAATTTTGTGATCTATTGCAAAAAACCGCATCAAAATCCGATGGCTAACGATGGAGTTTCATCAATTTTAAATTTGAATTTTTCTGTTTCAGAGGGGTTGGGGACGTACGTGTTAACAGTCAAAAGGTCGAAAGTAACATTTGTAAACAATGACTTCTAGCGTATTTTTCTGGAATTTGCTTGCTCCCACAAACAAAATAGCACCAGAAGCAGATACAGGGAGTTATAACCTTCCCGTCGGTAGTGGGTATAGATCTGAGCAACTTGGCATTTCCAGGAAATTTACGTTTTAAGTCATTGTTTACAATTGTTACATTCGACGTTTTGCGATTTTGTCTAGATTTGTATCTAACGTTGGGAGCATAGATGCTAGAAAGATTAGTTTATGCTCCTTTTGCCTGTGGGTGGACTTTTGGCATTTGAACGAAAAATCTGGCAATAATTTACCAAGGTTAAAGCGCCTTATCTCGCTCACTGAGATTGAGATTGCAAATTTAAGGAATAATACATTTAGTTATGTAATATGATAATGATGATGACGTAATACTACCATCTATTGTAGCAAGGTAACTTTCCATAGCAGTGGAATAATCTGAAAAACGATTTGATCAGGATTCTAATATTGCTTGTGATCATCATGCTCCTGTATGAAGGGACAAAAACGTTTGGGCGGGCCCGTAAGCTGAGACACTTACGCGAAACCCGCGAATGTGGGGAAAATAATCTGCCTTCCAAAAGCAAGTTCACGCGCACAGCACTAGAATCGAGCCCTCGATTGACAGAATAAATCCAATAGATGGGGTCGAAGAGCCCGCCCTCGTTCCACGAAATGTTAACAATAGGGAGGAGGCAGCCCCATGCTCCCTATCCAAATCGTTCGACTTGGATGCCCTGATGGTCCCTCCCTTGCCCCGTTATGTATTATTTAATATTTATTATCTTTTGTACACAACAAATTAAGATATCATTATAGACCAAAATGCTAATTTATTCAAATTTCTAACTTGAATGGATTGTTACTGAAAAATAAATAAAATTTAGATATGTATTATTATCCTACTAGTCCTGAGAAAGCTGAAAACAGAATAGATTATTCCAAATATCAAAGATAAAATTTCATTAAAAGATTATTTATAAGACATGTTGTAATTTTTTTTTCTTTTTACTGTTCTATTAACATTTTAAAGATAGCAATTGGTGTGAACGAAGAGTCCGGTTTGATGATTTCTGAAATAAATGGCTTATTAATCTTACCATAATACCACTAAACACAATATCAAAACATAATCCTACATTGCTTATGAGCACATGCTAGTCTTTAATGAATATAGTAGTTCAAGTTCGGAAGTGCAATTAAAAAAAAATGTTATGCTAAAATGCTGAAATACAAATTGAGCCTTTGATGTCTGCCATGTTATTCCAGGCTCTTACATGGTTTCAGAATGCAAAGATGATTTCAAAGCGTGCTGAAATTATTAATAAAATGTGAATGGAAAATAAACAACATGATTTAAGGGTACACGATCTTCAGTCGCACCCCGTCACTTCGCTATTGTCAGATTGAAAACATTGCCCAGGCTACGCCAACCAGCGTCTCCATGTTTCAGCTAGCAGTCTTTTGTGATCATATGACTTTAAAGCAACGGTAAGGATGCTGTTGAGGCCACTCACGAAGTGTAATTGTGGCTTTTTATTGGAAAGACAAGAAAATTTTCAACACTGCATGGATTTGGATTATTGGTGATGATTTGTCAGGAGAAACTTAGCTGACCGGAAAGATGCTAATTTTCATTATCTCATTTTCTATTCGAAACTGCATCTGTCCAATAAACCGTGATTTTGAACATCTGATCTGAGATCGATGGGTCCAATATGGATTGGCTATTCATGAGAAACCAAAAATTGCAGATTTTTTGTGAATAAATGAAGGATCTGAAATGGATAATACGCATTTAAAACACTTTCTGGACTACTCTTGAAATCTTCAAACGTTACGACGTCAATGCGACGGTGTTTGAGTGTGAGACAGAAGCGAAGAAAAATAAAACCCAAAGTTGGGCCTGAACTGCATCAATATATTCAGCCCTTCAATTCCACATGTTGTACAGAACAGGTAGTCTGGATCGTCTAAATACATCTTAAAATACAGCTTCCAGCAAAACTCAGCTAAGTATTATATTAGCTGAGTTTTGCTGGAAGCTGTATCCCATTTATGAGAACCGAGCAGACAACCATTTCGATAACACCGCGAAGTCACGCACTCACACAGTCATCAGTCGAAGAAATACACGCATTGGTGTCGATGCGAATGGAATTTCCAAAAGTTCAAAAATTGAACTTTTTGTTCTCCGTGTTTTGTTCTCTGCGACGCTTTGATAATAAGCACTTATGAATTACATTTTTTTTCGTGCATTTTTGATTTTGTTTTACTGATGTAAAAGGAAATTGATTTTTTTTGTCACTTTTCAAATGTTAGTCTAGATGATTATTGTTTCTAGCAAATATGTTCAATACATTCAATTATTTATGACTGCTAAATTTTATTGGATTCTAAAGGGGTGTTGAAGACCATAACTAGACGAGTTTGCGTGATACACGGTAATAATAGGACATGAAAAAAACTGTAAAAAAAAACTGATGTATGGCGAACTTTTAGACAGTTATATTGCCTTTATTAAGAAAAAATTTCGTCTTATTCAAAGATAGCCATTTTTTGCAAGTTGACTTTAAAATTTAAAATATTTATTTTTAGCGTTTAAGAATTTATTTTACAATTTTTACAATTTTTGTCATAAAAGTTCAGACGATTTTCTAAAAGTCACCCATACATGACTTTTTTTTAAGTCTTGTCCTTTTTGAGTTGATGTTGGTTGAAAAAAAAGTCGATCAAAAAACTTAAGCCCTTTTCAAATGTTAGTCTGGATAAATTTTGAAAAAACAAAGTATGCTAAGTTGCTTGAAAAGACATAGTCTATACACCGTCAAAGTTTCATTGGATTCTGAGAGGGTGCTGCCAACCACGAAGACGAGTTGGCGGGAAATTCGTCTATTTTAAATTTTATGATTTCATGGAATGCTACATTCGGCAATGGACTTGCACTAAAAGTGAGTCTTCGGCATCTAGTTACTGGTTTGATTAATAAAGCAAAATCTGATTACCTTTCCACTAATCTGGAGTCAGCGTCTTCTAACAAGGAAATGTGGATAAGGCTAAACAAGCTAAATGCTACTGCTTTAACCTTCCTTGTGCATTGGGGTCGTTTTTGACCAATCAACATCTCAAAGAAGCTCTACGGAATAAACTAGAGATCTGAAATTTTCTAACTTTTCGTAACTTTTGAAAACGAACATATTTTGGGCAGTTACAGCTTTCAGCGACCTCTAGAAGAGACGCTACAAAAAACGTTACACAGAGTGCATTCAGGGTAAAAAATGACCCAAGACTTGATTTTTGATATCTTTACCTCAAATGAAAGGTATTCTTAGAACGAATTGCTGGCCAGTTTTTTTTAAACTGACCATTCTGAGCACATAGGCACCCAGAACCGGTTCCGAAGAGGATAATTTTGGAACCTCATATATTTGTACCGAATTCGGTAGGGTCCAAAGAGGACCATTATGGAATCTCACATTTTTGTACTGTTCGATTACTCAAAATTCATGATTTTATATACAGGAAGAGTACTTCATATTAATACCACTGAGTTAAATGGCTCTAAAATTATTATTTTTATCTTGAACTTTTATTTTGTTAAAGGCCGCACATAACACCCAGTAAACCAAATAGGCATTATTTGTTTACAAAAAATAAATCTGTTTCAAGCGGAAATCGAAACTGCATTCCATGGTACGCATATCACGCCTGAGCAACTGACGCCGCTAACCACAAAGCACACGAACACATGAAGTGATTCGAACCTGAGTTGGACAGGCACGAACAGAAGAAGCACGAACACAACTTCGTTTCTATTGTTACTTCAGATTCTGACGGCGGCTGTTTTGTGTAGCAAGTTAAGCAGCAACTTTCAAAAGCTAGTTATCAGTGACAATTCCACAAGAGAAACAAGACCGAAATTGTGAGTATTACATTTTACTTTAATGCTACAACTAATTGTACTATTCATCGAAAAGTAAAACGACTTATAGCTTACTCGATTGCAAATATGAAATCAAGAGCTACATGTAAAAAGGACATACACATGTATTGAAAACAAACCTTTGGAGGCCATTTTCCCACCTTATGAAGATTGCTAACGCTAATAAAGGTCATCAATAGGGAAACTTTCCACTTCCCAACGTGTGTGTCTGTCAGTTTGCGAGAAAATTGTATCCAAAGGTATGTTTACAAAAACTTCCATTTTCACTAGAGATGGTTAGCTTTCGGGTTTTCAGACCGGGTTTGACAATTTGAAAATAAAAAAACAAATGGGACTCTTGTTTCAGCTCAATAGAAAAAAAATTCTGATATGACTTTCAAATTATGTACAGTGTTTACATAATTCCTGAAGATCTTTGTCATAAATAGGTGACAGGATTTGGTTGTTTTTTATTATTTGGACATTTTCCAAACTATGATCGGTTCTCACAGTACAAAGCCCGGCTAAGGGATGGTTTCTGGGATTAATTAGTTGAATTCGAGTCGTGATCGGGTTTTGAAAAATAAAACATGTTGGGTTCAAGTTTATAATACATGAAACTCGAACATTAAAACTTTAAAACTTCCTGCCTCAGAAAGAGCATTTGTTCCTCCAATTTCTAGGAAATTCTCGTAACATGTTTTTTGGAAGTTGGTTAACTGAAAACAATATCTTGGATCAGATTTTATTTCAATGCTGTTATTCCCGTAAGCCAACTCATTCCAGTTGAAAATTGGTTCCAAAAGAAGGAAATTAAAACTACGAAATATTTAAAGCAAACAAGTGATGTTGCTACTGCTCTCAACTGCAAATTGATTTGTATTCGACCCTCCCGACGACAGCCGACAGAACAGGTAGTACCCAATTCTGGCCGACCCGCGCGCGCACCAGAGGACCGAAATCAATTTGTTTCGGCCGGTTGTGATGGGGCAGCTAACTCCAATGCTTGCTCCATTGTCGCTGGTAATTGGATGTGTTGTTCGCGTTCGCTGATGATGGGCGGTCCGAAATTGCGAGTTTCATCCGAATGTAGATCATGCGTTACGTGATAGCACCCTGCCCGCGTAAGATTGAGATTTCAACGGAGGAAATTGAATTGAAGAAGCTTTCGAACTTCATTTAAGGGTTCGTGGGAATGAATCTCAAAATCAAAATTAATTCCACCAAGGTGCCATCGCTTTAATTCGACAACACCTTAAATCCGAAAATTATTTCCATCACAATGCGCATTTAGATAACGATAATTACAGTTGTCAGAATGTCTCTAATCGCTACTACCAGACTGGCATTTAGCATTCGCTCGTAACTCGTAGCTGCCATTACCGAGTCAACAGGCCAGTCATTCAAGCTGACTTGAAAACATAATAGTTTTCCCCTTTTCCTGGGTCTTTGCGTTCTAATTTCAAATGTATTCCCTCCCGTGCCGCCTCGGGGGCTATTCTGTTGGTTTCTATGAACCTGCTGCTCCCCACGTCGACGACGACGACGACGACGACCCTCGAACGCACTGCTGACCCAATTCTCTCTCGTGTCCAGCTTAAAACACCCCGAAAATCGGCCCCGGCGGAGTCCAAGGTCTAAAGATTGTTGATCGTGAAGTTTCCACGAAGAAGGCGTTTTTCAGGGGGAATATTTTTTTTCGGGAGATCGTAAAGTAATCAACACAAAGCAGAACTGCCAAGCGTGACGTTTTGATTTGTTGGATCTCTTTTTTTCGCGTCTGGTATTTGATACTGCGACGAAGACGGCGGTTAAATGACGGTTTTTAGAATTGAGGAGCCGTTTTCATTAATCGTAGGTCCAAATGATTAGGGAAAAGGGTTCCATGGTTCAATGGTTGTGACTGGGGACTTGAAGAAACAGTTTTGAATCACTATCATCATTCCCTAACACTAGAAGAACTGCCCACCAAGTTTGGGAAGTGTAAAATATTATACAACGGTCGAAAATTCATCTCATATGTCGGAGGGGTTTCTCCCCAATCGATTGCCAAAGGCGAGGGTAACAGTCGGGGAAGCTGGGGGAAAAGATTTCAACTGTTGCAACTGCTGCTGCTGGTAATGACGAGGAAAGGTTCAATTTAGGAAAGGGTGACGCCCGGGTGAGAGTACGCGCATGTTCACCGTTTCTGGGTTAATGGTTGATGGATTTTCGGAGTGCGACTGTTCGATAAGGAGAAACTTTTGTTTTTGGTGCGAAATGGAATCCGCAACAATGCCGGTTCGGAAAACTGATGATTGCCTTCGCATTAATTTGCAAATGTTTTGCAAATTTAAGCTCACGAAATTTACGAAATTCAAACTAATAATTATACATCAGAGCACATATATGAAGTTGATTTGGATGAGTTGAGTCAAAAATAGCGAAAATGGCTCTATTTTCGGTCTATGGATCGAGAATTGGGCCTATGCTTAAAATTCGATTTGTTTATCATTGTTTCCCGAAAATCGAAAGTATACATAAGTATTGTCTGGATAGCACGGAAAAGTCTGAAGGAGGTTGGAAAATATGGGATTTTTTTTTTTAAATTTAGTGCATTTGAATCATTAGGCATATTTTAGTACGAAACATTGAGACGATGGCCGAAGCAAGAAGGATTGGGCTTATCAGTAATATTAAAGATAAAATACATGAATGAAAGATGCTCACGAGATAACAATGTTAGCTTTCCACCACGAGTTCAGATCGACGGTGATGAAATCGAGGCGGTAGACGAATACGTGGCCTCATAGGTGACCGCCGATAATGACACCAGCAGAGAGATACAAAGACGCATTATGGCTGGCAATCGTGCCTACTTTGGATCTCGAAGGACGCTAATATCGAACAAAGTTCGTGTCCAGCCTTATTTACGGAGATTATACAAGAGAAACTGTTTTTGCAATGATTCTAATCGTTCTTCATGTATTTTCATAAATGCAGACCATATGATGATGATGATGTGATGATGTGATAAAAACCCACCATTAGTGCAAAGATTACCTATTTCTGCAGGACTATCCTCAGCAGGTTGTTCCGAGACAATAGCCTACGTGATGGCTTGTTGCATCAGGGTCAGTCTATCTCCATGAGGACCTTCGGAAGACTACGGCAAAAAGGCCGCGTGACTTCACATAACAAAGGACTGGCGACTCCACGAACCCTTGTTCAGTCAACAAATCCTTCCCTAAGATCAAAGAATAATACTTTCAAACACATCTTTCGTTGTTTTTTATTCGTATAGAACTCATTTCCTTTTATAGGCTGATCCAATAAGAAATGGATCAAAAACTGAAATACATATACTGTGCTAGTTCTTTACAAGGTCTTATTTTCCTCATATAAAAAATATACCATAAAAGACACAATTGCTATTTATACAAATTTCAAATTTGAATAATACACATGAAATTTTATACTATAAAAATTCTCGTAACATATAAAAAGCAGCTACAGTAAGTCAATGCACTTCCAACCATTCACTCATGAAAACCTCAACCTACTCTCAACCTCTTATTGCATTAGTAAAAATCCTCGTAAATTTAAATTTAAAGTAATAGTAACAATACTCTCAAATTCCCTCACGTCCTTACACAATAAATGAAAAAGCAAGCGATTATCAAATAATACTACAACCATTAAGTTTAGCTAAGGTATTGATAACGAGCCATTAATTTATAATGTTAAATAATACAGATTTCAAAATTATTTCGAATAAATTATTTTGAAGCTTTTACTACCATCACTTTCTACTCAAGACATAAATATGTTTGTGCTAGTAAACATCAAAATTACTCAATGTTCTTAAAATTTACTTTAAAACGGTTATTAAACGAAAGCAGTAAAAACTAAAGCTGACTATAGAGTTAAGTTTAAAAATAATACAACATATTTAGGTATGCCTTGTTTCAAGGAAAACCTACCTTTGTACCTAAATAAAAAATATTAAATGCATTACCTAATTAAAATTATTCAATAAAAGCAAAAGAACACGAAAAAAAAAATGTCATTAGTCAAAGTCAATATTGGGAGAACGTCAGATAATAAGTTTTCAAAAAGAAAATAAGTTATTAAAAACTTTTAAGAAGTCTTCTATACCGTTCTGAGGATTAAAACAAAAAAGTGTTTGAAGACTTTCGTTTATTACATAATTTTAACAAACTCCAGTACTTTTAAAAGTTTCAGATAACGTATGCATTAAAAAAATGGACAATTTAAAAAAAATGAACAAGATAATTCAATGGAACAAAGTTTCTTTAAATCCTATGTTTATTGAAATTCCTAATGCTTCGAAGATTTTCCGAGCGGCCGTCCAGCAGATGGCCAAAACCTTATACATGGCCGATAAAAAGATGGATTTCAGCAGCTCTTTCTTGGCCTTTGCTTCTCCGTTTTGGCCACGGAATTGTTGGAGTAGATCCTCCATTTAAGGTTCGACCAAACATTTTCTATCGGGCGCAGTTGTGACTGTTGCCGGTCTTCAATACAACGTTAATCTTCAGCTGTTCCATCGCCTCCAGTTATCTATTGGTTTAATGGGTCGAACGTTTGCATTAAAAAATGCACTTTTTTTTTCGGATGGTGATAAAAAAAAGCTAAGACAGATAATTGCTTTTGATAAATTTCCCATGGAAGGTAATTATTTAAGCTTACTTGAAAAAAAAATTCTACGCCCTTGCAAGCGGCCTTCCGGCAGTTAACCGGAACATTCGCCATGGCGGACGAAAACATGCGTGTAGGCATGTTTTTGAGTTCTTTCTTCGTTTTATTTATCAATTCCTCCTCAGTTTTTGCGACAAAATTGTTGGAGTAGATCTTACGCTTCAGGTTGGCCCAGAAATTCTCGATGGGACGCAGCTGGGGGACGTTGGGCGGGTTCGCCGACTT
Source organism: Aedes koreicus (assembly GCA_024533555.2). Taxonomy (NCBI): domain Eukaryota; kingdom Metazoa; phylum Arthropoda; class Insecta; order Diptera; family Culicidae; genus Aedes; species Aedes koreicus. The sequence continues at coordinate 152,558 of JAHHFK020003404.1, forward strand.
GGGTACCACATCGATATTCAGCCGCTCCATCTCCTCCAACGATCGCTTCGAGTAGTGGGCCGACGCCAGATCCGGCCAGAACACCGCGTCTTCGCCCTTATGGTATTTCTTGATGAACGACGCAACTTCCGGCAGGCATTTCGTACTATAAATTTCCCCGTTCACGGCCAGTCCGGAGCGAAAGAAGAGCGGCTTTGACATCCCCTTCTCGCTGATTGTCAGCCACAGCAGCACCTTCTTGGGGAACTTGGTGTGTGAAATGAACTTCACCTCGGAGCTCACTTCCTTCGTGGGGGAAGTAAAATACGAAGTGCCCTGCCAGTCGTTGCCATCCAGGGTGAGATAGGTCTCGTCGTCCATCACCACCGCCACGTCGCGATTCGCCGGGAAAATCGAGTTGACCATCTTATTCAGCCGCTGCCGCTGCGTCATTGCCTGCAGCTCCGAAACCAGTGGACACGACTTCCGCTTCCTGACATGTATGTTCATGTTCGCCAGGTATTTTTTTTCACTGTTTGGCCGGTTGAACCGACCTCCCGGCCAAGCGCACGCAGCGATGTAGCCACTTTTCCCTCGGTCTTCCTCTTCAGCATCCTTTGGAGCTTCTTGTCGCTCAGGGTCGTCGGCCGTCCGGAACCGGGCTTTCTTTCGATGCCCTGATTGTTGTCTAATAGTGCCAAGATGTTGTAGATGCCGGAACGGGCGTATCCGGCGTCCACAAAGTGCCGCACGATGTCCGTTTTCGATGCGGCGGGATGCCGTTCTTTGAACGCGCACACTTCTGAACGGAGTTGCTTCACTGTTTTTGCCATCACGGTTAGATTTCGACTGATAGAGCTGTCAAGTTTTGTCTGCTGACTCATAGGTTACTATGATTGATGTTGCATGGGTAGTTTCGTCAGTGCGGGTGAAGGTAAACCCATGAAAATTCGCCAATTTTTGTCCACTATTTTTTTACTTCAGCCGCTCCATTTGGGTGATTGATGTGACAGCAATATCATTGATGGTTATTCCGAGAGTCGAAGTGACTTTTGTCACTTGGTGAAGTGAAAATCGTCACCTGCAGTGACGTGACTCTTCAGGGTAAATAGAGAGTCACTTCACTGCAGACAAATCAATGTTCCTTACAGACATTTTGAAAACTGTCTGGCAGCCTGAAATAGACATTA
>JAHHFK020003405.1:0-96184 GCA_024533555.2 Aedes koreicus
GTATATCCACCGCTCTGGCTCACATAGTTTATGTACTTTGTATGACCACCTTTGGCTTCAATAACTGCTCGACATCGTTGTTGCATAGACTCAACAAGCTCAGCAGTTGTTTCCGGGGTGATTTTGTCCCATTCAGTTGAGGTTACCTGCCGCAATTGCTGGATGCTTGTTGGTTTTGGCTCCTGGACCTTAATTTTCAAAATTGACCAGAGATGCTCGATTGGATTAAGGTTGGGAGACTGTGCTGACAACTCCATAACCTTGATACGCTTTTCCTTGTACCACTGCGAAACCAGCATTGAGGTGTGCTTCAGATCTCCGGCTTGTTAAAACGTATATCTGCGCCCCAACTTTAGCTTTTGTGCAGAGGCTGGTAGTTTTCGTTTCAAAATGTCCAAATAAACCACCTTGGTCATGATTCCATCAATGGACTCAAGTTCTCCAACACCGGATATAGCCAAGATCCCCACACCATGACTCTACCTGAAGAAATAAAAATCAAATTCCTGCTCAGTTGGTTGAAAAATCAGTGTTGGTAAAGTAACTCACCACCGCCATGCTTGACTGTAGGCCGCAAACACTCCTTTTTCAAACTTTCACCGGTTCGCCGCCATTTTCTTGTGATACCATCAGACCCAAATAGCATAATTTTCGTCTCGTCTGACCAAATTACCTTATTCCAGTCATGACTGGTCCATGAAATGTGGTCCTGGGCCCACTTCAACATTTGTTTTGATATTTTTTTGTGGACAACCAAGGTTTCTTAAGTGCTACTCTGCCCTTAAGACCTTTCTTATGAAGTCGATTTCGTACGGATTGTGATGTCAGTTGAATGGAAAACTCGGTTTTAATCTTATAGTCCCCGGTCCAGCTCCGCCTTTTTCACGATAGTTCTGTCAATTCAGCCAGTTGTCTTGGAAGGACGCGCCGATCGCTTAGCTGGTGAGATAGAACCACGCTTTTTGTACATCTGCACAATTCTAGCGGCCGTATCTTTGTGAAACTGAACAATATCGGCAATATCTCGTTGGTTCGCCAGTTTTGTGATGTTCAAAATTAAAATTTCGGATGCTGATTGAGAATTTCTGCTCTTTTGGGCGTTTTGCAACAAATAACTTCCAATTTTGAACACGAAACTAACATTTTGAGCATGAAAACTTCAAGAGCACTAAATGACCGCTAGACACAATGTTTACATTCGAGAAAGTTGCAGAATACACACTAAAACTCTGTAAAACACACTTAAATCGTAGTATCCGTTCGGGGGTCGATAAACTTTTTTTGCGTTATTTTTTACCCTTTTTAATTCATCACATAAAATCTCAAGAAGAGATATAAACGCCGTATTTTCAATGGCAATGTGATAAAAAAAAACATGAATAGATAAATCATGTAAGAACACTCATCAAATTCAACTTTCACCAGAAAAACAAAAAAATTGTAAATTGTTTTTTGGGGTGGATGAACTATTTTTGCACACTGTATGTATATAGAAAGATATATGTAGATACACATATATATATGTAATATATTATATATATATATATATATATATATATATATATATATATATATATATATATATATATATATATATATATATATATATATATATATATATATATATATATATATATATATATATATATATATATATATATATATATATATATATATATATATATATATATATATATATATATATATATATATATATATATATATATATATATATATATATATATATATATATATATATATATATATATATATATATATATATATATATATATATATATATATATATATATATATATATATATATATATATATATATATATATATATATATATATATATATATATATATATATATATATATATATATATATATATATATATATATATATATATATATATATATATATATATATATATATATATATATATATATATATATATATATATATATATGTTTATATATATATATATATATATATATATATATATATATATATATATATATATATATATGTATATATATATATATATATATATATATATATATATATATATATATATATATATATATATATATATATATATATATATATATATATATATATATATATATATATATATATATATATATATATATATATATATATATATATATATATATATATATATATATATATATATATATATATATATATATATATATATAAATATATTTATATATATATATGTGTATCTACATTTATCTTTCTATATACATACAGTGTGCAAAAATAGTTCATCCACCCCAAAAAACAATTTACAATTTTTTTGTTTTTCTGGTGAAAGTTGAATTTGATGAGTGTTCTTACATGATTTATCTATTCATGTTTTTTTTATCACATTGCCATTGAAAATACGGCGTTTATATCTCTTCTTGAGATTTTATGTGATGAATTAAAAAGGGTAAAAAATAACGCAAAAAAAGTTTATCGACCCCCGAACGGATACAATGATTTAAGTATATATATATATATATATATATATATATATATATATATATATATATATATATATATATATATATATATATATATATATATATATATATATATATATATATATATATATATATATATATATATATATATATATATATATATATATATATATATATATATATATATATATATATATATATATATATATATATATATATATATATATATATATATATATATATATATATATATATATATATATATATATATATATATATATATATATATATATATATATATATATATATATATATATATATATATATATATATATATATATATATATATATATATATATATATATATATATATATATATATATATATATATATATATATATATATATATATATATATATATATATATATATATATATATATATATATATATATATATATATATATATATATATATATATATATATATATATATATATATATATATATATATATATATATATATATATATATATATATGTATATATGTATATACAGCGATTCCACAGGAAAAGAATAGAGTTGAAAAAAAAAAGTTGTCCGATTTTGCTCAAAATCACTTGGTATGTTCTTTATCGAAAATAATAAGACCCGTTTTGTTTTTTTTTATTACGATGACCATGTTCGATATAGCGTTACCAGAAAAATCGACATTTTTCAAAAAATTTTATTTATAAAAATTCATTACTTCTGAACCGCTGGGTTGATTTGCAATGTCTTTCTATGGATAGAAAGCTTATTAATTTTAGTTTTTGTTTAAAATATTGATGAAAATAATTAATGTACTAAAATTTGCTAAAATTGTCAAAGTATTTGTTTTTTATGATTTTTGAAATGTTGGACCACAACGACTATTTATTTTTATATTTTTTTTATCAAAATTCAAACATTTTTACATAACATATCAAAAAATGTCAAATGTTCATCGAGCCGTTTTTGAGTTATATTTTTTTGAAAATTTCAAGTTTTCTGCCCATACACACATGGAATGAGCATCATTTTCAAAATTTGGCAACACGCGTTGTCTGAGAGAATCTTGGGAGGTCGGAATTGGCCGCAGGGTCGAGATTGGACCAGGCTCCGCTATATTAAGGAATTGGAGCTCAAATCTCAAAGCTTTAGACTACAAGCAAGGGTTTTCTCAGATTACCTTCAATTAAAACTCAGCATTTAATTTGATTATTTAATGATTTTGATTTTGCATAATTCATCAAACAAAAATATAACATAGCAAAATTCTTACAATTGACGCACTTTTCTTCATCTGAAAACGAAAACCGTTTCACGATAATGTAATTTTCACTTTGTGGCTTAAAGTAATGAAACGATTGTGTCCCAGAGATTTGTTTTACACGAGTATAACGGTTCTATATTTTCTTTTCCATTGCATTGTAATCTTTTTCCGAGAAAAACTCGTAATATATTTTGGAATATACTTTAGAAACAGCCCAAGAGTAAAGTTCGTATGCAGTTGTAATATGATGGCCTTATAAACTTGCTTTTGAAGCGTTTCGCTTTAGAACACCTCCTAAAGCGTCACAAGGCCCTTTTCCATGGCAAGTGGCAAAAAAGTTCCACTCTGCATTAAGACCGAAGTCCTTGTACATGTGGCACAAATTGAAAGCAGTCATCTTATTTTTGTATTGACTGCCTGATCCATCAGAAAAAAATGGATATTTTCCAGGTGCGGTAGCTTTTTTTTAATGAAATTCACACAATTTGTTATAAACAGCCGAACGGCAACATGGTTATGTTTAGTAAATTCTGCGATTGCTATAAAGCTTGTAAACTTTAAATTTTGTGCTTCATCCTTATAATATATGGCAAAAGGATGGATTGTGCATTGAGCGTTTGCCCAATGAAAACCTTGTATAGCGTCCTGAATAACAAAAGAGTAATTTTCAGAGAAGTCAGCAATTATAGTGCAGTCAGTTGGTTCCAAATTAATTTTTTGTTGTTTTAAGTAGTTACCTTGTTGCTCTGCAATAAAATTATGCGGAGATAATTCGCTTAATTTTTCTAAAAATGTTTCCACAAACTCTTCTGCATCCATTCGCATTGAATTTAGATGACAACGATCTGTTTGCTTCCATTGCTTAAATTCTATGGAATCGATATTTTCAAGAAAATTCATCAGGTCATTCTCCAGTGTCTGCGTACCTAGGCAATGATCACAGGCTTTCAACCAACATTTCTCTGTAGGATTTTCACATAGTATTTTTAAAAACAAGTCATAATACGTTTTTAAATGGTTAGGAATAAGTTTCTTATCCTTAAGGGTTTTAAACATAAATTTAACATTCTGATGATAAATGCATACGCTGGCTGCGTTCCACTTGAACCAGCCAGAATACATTTTTTTGGGCGGCTGCTGGAAAACATTGAAAATCCAATTTTAAAAGTAGGATATTGCTCTTTGAAAATCAAATAAATTTCACGAAGGTTACATAAAAGTAACCTGCGCTGAACATGCACTTTTTCTTCTGCCATATTTTCAATAACGAAATCCCTTTTCCCAGGACATGCTCTGCTTATCTCGTCACTATTATAAAAGTCCCTAACTACAGTTAGAGTATCATCGCTCAAAGATAACATATTTACTCTGGTCTCCGGTGTGCTCATAAAACCTTTTTCAATCTGTAATTCCTTTGCACGTTGAGCAGTTCGTTGCGAAACACCGAATTCTTGCATAATTTTGTATGCAGTCCAGGATTTGGGGAGAGAAGTTAGAATCCTATATCGATCGTTTCTGTCAGATGTTTCATCAAATTTTGCCTTCATCTGTTGAAGAATTTCCTGTCCGTCTCCGGGTTTCTGGGCAGCAGCGCTACCAATTGATTCAGCACTCGTTGATTCCAAAGAAAACAAAGATTCTGAAAACAAGATGGATAAATATCACAATTAGTTAGGAACATTTTTATTTGTATAATGTAATACAGATTGTATTCGATTATTTGAAGTGTGATAGGCAACTGCTCTACAAATTGAGCTACCAGGTCGGATTAGGTAAGATTATACGGAACTGATATTTTTTTAAATTTTCTGAATAATCGAGTACAGCTTGTATAACGTAGCAAATCATGACGTCTGAATAAACAAAAAGAAGAGATTATTCTACTTACCAACACTAGGAACAGCGTCAATTTCCGATGATCTAGCGGCATTGGGATCGATTATTTCGAAACCACCATTATTGATGTTTGCTGGTGCGGCGAAATTGTTCACTCTAGATGGTCCGGCCACGGCGAAATTAGTGGTGGCTGATGGTCCGGCAACGGCGAGATCATCAAGTTTCGATGGTTCAGAAACGGTGAGTTCTTGATTTCCACATTCTAGATTAACTGCACTTGGAGTTACTGGCTCGTTTTCTTTCTTGATAAAGCGATAAAGTCTGCAATAGCAGGTATTACAAATGTAGGAACAGCTTTTATCCAATTTTATTCTCCTTTCCGCTGCATAACCATATAGTTTAGGAGCAACTTTCTTGTAACTATTACTCCAAACATGGCAATTTGAGCATTCGTGCTTCATTGTATTAAACGTTTAAAATTAACACTTCATTTGATCGCTTTTTAAAAATAAAAAAATAAAACATTGAAACACTTTTCTCAAATTTTTGCTAGTACACGCGAGCAAATTCCTTTTAATTCTACTGGAAGCTTACTTACAGACTTCGAGTGCTCGACTTGAAGGGAACATCACAGTAGGTCTAGTATTTATAGTAGGTTTGTTGGTACCGCAGTGTGTGAGGTAGGGGAGGTACTTGAGTGTGTTTATGTGTTTGTTTGTTACCTAAAATGTTGTTTGATACCAACAAGGTTATTCATTATTACTTCGTTTGAAGGTAGTCAAATTGGTGTTGTGTTGTTTAGTTAGTTGTTTTTGTGATGAAGGTATAAATTTAAACAACCACGAATATCCGTTTCCTTGACCCTTGCACGTGCAAAGGAATTACAGATTGAAAAAGGTTTTATGAGCACACCGGAGACCAGAGTAAATATGTTATCTTTGAGCGATGATACTCTAACTGTAGTTAGGGACTTTTATAATAGTGACGAGATAAGCAGAGCATGTCCTGGGAAAAGGGATTTCGTTATTGAAAATATGGCAGAAGAAAAAGTGCATGTTCAGCGCAGGTTACTTTTATGTAACCTTCGTGAAATTTATTTGATTTTCAAAGAGCAATATCCTACTTTTAAAATTGGATTTTCAATGTTTTCCAGCAGCCGCCCAAAAAAATGTATTCTGGCTGGTTCAAGTGGAACGCATACTGTCTGCGTATGCATTTATCATCAGTATGTTAAATTAATATTTAAAACCCTTAAGGATAAGAAACTTATTCCTAACCATTTAAAAACGTATCATGACTTGTTTTTTAAAATACTATGTCAAAATCCTACAGAGAAATGTTGGTTGAAAGCCTGTGATCATTGCCTGGGTACGCAGACACTGGAGAATGACCTGATGAATTTTCTTGAAAATATCGATTCCTTAGAATTTAAGCAATGGAAGCAAACAGATCGTTGTCATCTAAATTCAATGCGAATGGATGCAGAAGAGTTTGTGGAAACATTTTTAGAAAAATTAAGCGAATTATCTCCGCATAATTTTATTGCAGAGCAACAAGGTAACTACTTAAAACAACTAAAAAATAATTTGGAACCAACTGACTGCATTATAATTGCTGACTTCTCTGAAAATTACTCTTTTGTTATTCAGGACGCTATACAAGGTTTTCATTGGGCAAACGCTCAAAGCACAATCCATCCTTTTGCCATATATTATAGGGATGAAGCACCAAATTTAAAGTTTACAAGCTTTATAGCAATCGCAGAATTTACTAAACATAACCATGTTGCCGTTCGGCTGTTTATAACAAATTGTGTGAATTTCATTAAAAAAAAGCTACCGCACCTGGAAAATATCCATTTTTTTCTGATGGATCAGGCAGTCAATACAAAAATAAGATGACTGCTTTCAATTTGTGCCACATGTACAAGGACTTTGGTTTTTATGGGGAGTGGGATTTTTTTTTGTCTTGGGGGGGGGGGGGGGGTGGGGTGGTGGGGGGGGGTGTTGTAAAAAAAAAACACAAAAAAAATATGTTTATAATCCTTTTTTTTAATCCTTCCAAATTTTTTTTTCTGGGGGGGTGGTTAAATAGTATACTAAATAATTTTTTGGTTTTTTTTGGGAAAAAAATAAAATAAAAGAGAAGAAAAAAAAAAAAAAACATTTTTTTTTTGAAAAAAAAAATCCCTGGCACTCATTTTTTTTTTTTTTTTAACAAAAAAATAAAATTTTTATTTTGGGAAAGGGTTTTTGTTTTTAGGAGGAGAAAATGGGTTTATTTTTGTATGTTTTTTTTTTTTTTTTTTTTTTTTGTGGAATTAAAGGGTGATACGGTCAAAATTTGGTCAAGGGAAAACGCGTGTAAATCGGTGAAATCGTTTATTTAAAAATCAAATTAAATTTCTTTTTCAAGTTCAATTAGTATAAAATTCAGGAAAAATATTCAGTTAGGCTGCCGCTTTTCCAAATCCGAATTGCCGGGCCTTACGCTTGACCCCTGCCATCAGATTTTGTACAGCCACCTTGTCCACCTTCTTCGCCGCAGAAAGCCAGTTTGCCTTGAACTGCTGCTCGTCTTTAGCAGTTTTTTTGGTCTTCTTTAGGTTCCGCTTGACAATAGCCCAGTATTTCTCAATTGGGCGGAGCTCTGGCGTGTTTGGAGGGTTCTTGTCTTTGGGAACCACCTGCACGTTGTTGGCGGCGTACCACTCCATGGCCTTTTTACCGTAATGGCAAGATGCCAAATCCGACCAAAACAGTACGGAACAACCGTGTTTCTTCAGGAAAGGCAGCAGACGTTTATTCAAACACTCTTTCACGTAAATTTCTTGGTTGACAGTCCCGGAAGCTATGAAAATGCTGCTTTTCAAGCCACAGGTACAGCTGGCTTGCCAAACCAGATATTTCTTTGCGAACTTTGAAAATATCTGCTACCTTTCCCCTTCCTTTTGCCGTATAAAACTCCTGTCCCGGAAGCTGCTTGTAGTCGGCTTTGACGTAGGTTTCGTCGTCCATTACCACGCAGTCAAACTTCGTCAACATCGTCGTGTACAGCCTCCGGGATCGCACTTTGGCCATCGTATTTTGTTTATCATCGCGATTTGGAGTCACTACCTTCTTGTAAGTCGATAGTCCGGCTCGTTTTTTGGCTCGATGCACGGTTGTAGACGATACACCCAGCTTATTTGCGGCATCTCGGAGAGATAGGTTAGGGTTTCGCTTGAAACTACCGGCAACTCTCTTTGTCGTCTCAGCGGCTTCCGGTTTTCGATTTCCCCCCGATCCAGACTTCCTGGCTGTCGACAAACGTTCCCCAAACACTTTAATTACATTTGTAACGGTTGATTTGGCAACTTTTAGCGATTTTGCCAACTTTGCGTGCGAGTAGCTCGGATTTTCGAGATGCGCGAGCAAAATTTTGATACGCTGCTCTTCTTGCTTGGACGGCATTTTGACAACTGAAGAGTGAATTCCAAAATCAAAATAGGAGCAACATTCTACACACACACACCTTCAAAATGAGGGGTGTTCAGGTTTTTTAAATGCAAAATTGAAAGAAATACGTCAAGTTGATATTGACCAAATTTTGACCGCATCGCCCTTTATGCAAAATCAAAATCATTAAATAATCAAATTAAAAGCTGAGTTTTAATTGACGGTAATCTGAGAAAACTCTTGCTTGTAGTCTAAAGCTTTGAGATTTGAGCTCCAATTCCTTAATATAGCGGAGCCTGGTCCAATCCCGACCCTGTGACCAATTCCGACCTCCCAAGATTCTCTCAGACAGCGCTTGTTGCCAAATTTGGAAAATGATGCTCATTCCATGTGTGTATGGGCAAAAAACTTGAAATTTTCAAAAAAATTTAACTCAAAAACGGCTCGATGAACATTTGAGATTTTTTTATATGTTATGTAAAAATGTTTGAATTTGGATAAAAAATATAAAAATAAATAGTCATTGTGGTCCAACATTTCGAAAATCATAAAAAACAAATACTTTGACCATTTTAGCAAATTTAGGTACATTAATTATTTTAATCAATATTTTTAATAAAAACTGAAAAGAACAAGCTTTCTATTCATAGAAAGGTATTGCAAATCGACCCAGTGGTTCAAAATTTATAATTTTTTTTAAATAAATTTTTTTGAAAAATGTCGATTTTTCTGATAACTCTCTATCGAACATGGTCATCCTAAAAAAAAAAAAATAAAAAAATACGGTTGTTATTATTTTCGATGAAGAACATACCAAGCGATTTTGAGCAAAATCGGACAACTTTTTTTTTCAACTCTACTCTTTTCCAGTGGAATCGCTGTATATATATAGAAAATTTATAAAATATATGTATAAAATTTGCAAACAATATATTTATGACCCTGAAATTCAGCAATGGGTATTAAGACACTGAATATTTCAAATTGGAATGCTCGATCTCTTAAAGATAATGGAGACGAGCTGTTTAACTTTTTACGAGTTCATAGGTAGGTCAGCAAAAGAATTTTCTCAAGGGTGACCTTCAGAAGCTTACCCGTAATAGGTCAAAATTCGTCATTATTGGTGATTTTATAGCAAAACACCGTTTGTGGAATAATGTTCAAAGCAATTCCAATGGTAATATACTATTTGATAATTGTTCTGCGGGTTATTACACTATCCAATATCCAAACAGCCCAACTTGCTTTTCCTCGGCAAGAAATCCCTCAATTTGGTCTTAACTGATTCATGTCAACTTTATAGCCAATTGGTTACTCATGCTGATTTCGGTTTGGATCACCTTCCAGTAACTTTTGAAATATCTCAAGAAATAATTTCTAATCCCAATAGTTCTACTTTCAATTACCATAGAGGTGATTGGAACCAATATAAAATATTCATGGAATATAACTTTGATCCTAATATTCCTTGTGAAACTAAAAATGGTATCGATAATTCTCTTGAATCTCTGACTACTTCTATAGTCGAAGCAAGAGCTGTCTCAGTTCCAAAATGCGAGGTAAAGTTCAATTCAATTATAATAGACGACGGTCTTCAGCTTTTGATCCGTCTGAAAAATATCCGTAGAAGACAATATCAAAGAACACGCGATCCCGCCACGAAAGTTATCTGGTGAGATTTACAAAAACAAATTAAAAAACGCTTCTCTGCCCTGTGGAAAAAAAAAATTTAAAATAATGTGTCAAAATTAGAGCCGAGTTCCAAACCTTTTTGGAAACCCTCCAACATTTTTAAGAAACCTTAAAAGCCTATTCCAATGCTCAAAGAAGGTGATAACATATTGTTAACAAATGTGGAAAAAGCTCAAAAAATTGCTAAGCAGTTTGCAAGTTCCCATCATTTCATTTTGGGTCTTACTAGTCCTATTGAAAATCAGGTTGCTCCTGATTATCTGAATATTTCCTCCGGGGAAAATATTTTTGATGAATCCTGGGGCACTGATTTGGATGAAGTAAAAACTATAACTAAAAGGTTCAAAAATATGAAAGCTCCAGGTGATGATGGAATTTTCTATCTTCTGTATGTATGTATGTACACCCAAAATACTGGAAGCATGCACTATTTGATCGTTCCAAAAAACATCATTTCTTGCCTGTGTTTCTGTCAACAGTATATATCCAAGACACAGACCATACTTTCATAGGAAAAATCATGCTATAAACTAGTTAAACGCGCACACACACCAAAGCATCATTTATATCGTTTGCCTTATGTTTACCATTTTTACACTATCAACATACCCAGCACGGAATTGTGTGAGTATAAACGTGAATCAAAATGTCATCACTACACCTTCAAGAATTGAATTATTAATATCGAATTCGTTTTTCAACCAAGGCTGAAACTAGTTATGTACAACCTGCGATACCCGAACTTCTTGTCAGCGCAAACCTCATCCGATACTTGCTACAAATAAAACCATACACACTGACTTTCAACACACAACAAGCCAACCCAATCTTGATACCCGATCCAGGTTGGAGCTGAATCAAAAACAAATTTGCTATAAGGAATGATTCTTATCTACAAATTTCATATGTTTATGTTTGTTTATTTTTTATCGGAGTGGCAGTTCAATTTTGCGGTAAGGAGTTAATTGTTGAAGAATCTGTACTATTTCTAGGTACATCTCAAGGATCCGGATAATCGTGACAACCACTACAAGTGGTAATTGTTCTCGATAGAGTGATTGGTGGAGATGAGAATAGCGTTGAAGTATGAACAGGAATCTGACTAGCTTTTGTCTGTTTGAAACATAAAACCACTGCACTACGGTTTTTAGCTTGCATGTAAGTATCACAACATTTTGTGAACAGGGAAATGCTAGAGAATAGCTTCGGCCTAATCCTAATCCGGCTTATATGGGTCGTGCAGAGAAGTTTATCTGTGATCTCAACAATATCAATTAAACGACATGTTTGATTTGATGCTTTCGCTGAAAAGCTATAAGATGATACCACAAAGCGTGAAATTCATTAAGGTTCACCCTCACTGTTTTGAAAAACAAAAGATGTGTTCCCTTATTTATTACATTCATAGGCCAAAGAGGCTCCTCACGATATTTAAAAGTGTTTTCAGTTAAACGAAACCCATTTGCCAACTCCTGTTGTCTCCAATTTAAGTTTCTCTTAGCCTTTAGGGTAAAATGGTATTCCTATATTCCTATGTGTTTCCCATCGGTAGGTTTGTTGCAGCGCAGTAAGAAGTTTGTTGTTTTTTTTTTGTAGTAACTTAAGTTTCCAAAACTGCAAGAATGTCACACTGGCATTTGGGCTGTTTTTTTTTAATTCGGAACTCATAACTGTCCACAAGACGTTCCTTACCGCATAATCACAAACCATTCCTGAACCCTTTCCCTTATTGTTGACGATCGTTTCCGTTATTGTTAGGACATTTACCCTTATAGTTGACAACTATAAACTAAAAATCTCCTATATAGTTTTTACAATATGTCAGATGGTAAAAGGCCAAATAACTATATGCTGAGTGGGCGGTTAAGTTTCGTTACCATAAAAAAATGGCAATTTTCGCGAACAAAATGTTTGCTGTACTTAATGCCAAGAAGTTGGTATATAATCCAGACCGAGTGCAGACAGTAAAAAACCTTTCAATGACAATATGGCTTACATTAACAATATGTGCTAATGTAGAGGTTGTATGGTGAAAATGACAATCAACTATTCAATAACAATAACATGAAATGTGGTAATATATGTTACATTCGAAAAATAGTTTTGACTATATAGCAAATTGTTTTTTCGTTTCGAGTTACATCTAATTGCCAAAGTCGTTATAATCAATAAACATACTCTCAGTTCAACTATGTGGTAACAACATGCGGTGCGAAACCGAATTGTCCATTAATTTTTATCGCATGACCTAAAATTTGGTAGAACTAGAACTACAAGAAAAGGATGTACGACAAAATCCGTTCACTCCATCTTGCAATGACAAAGACATATAAATTAGTTTTTTGTATGGTATATTCGGAACACGATAAATTATATTTTCTTTTAGATCGCAAAAATTACTGGAGTATTGCATATTACATCAATCAGTTCAAGTTTGTACTACCTACTTAAATGCTACGATGAGACGGTGCATCATTGAAGTTGCAACTGGACAATGTGTCCTTTGTTTATGATAGTTCCAACAGTTGTAATTAATTTGACGCATCCTTTTCAGACAAACCATCAAGTGGAAAATTTAACGCTGAAATGCATATACCGCTTTTCGTTTTATTGGATAACATTGTTGGAAGAGGATTCGTATTGCAGGATCTTATTGCCATTGTTACTTCTGTGCTTAAGGGTTTGCACCAACACTTTTTCTTTTAAGTGGAAATGCACGCCAAAGTCCAAGAAATCATGGAGGTTGCCTTGAAACATACATACAAACAAACATATAATTATTGAGAATCGCTGAATGTTATAAGCTGAAACATTAAATTGGAGTCACAGAGTTCACTGACAATCGAGCATTGATTTCCATTAGCGTTAAAAGTGATACATTAGTAACGAAGTTTTGCAAGAAATCCCCAAAATATAAGTCTACAGATCTACAAGTGTTCAAGCGATCCAGCTTTGTCTGTGAACTACATGTTCCAAGATGAAAGAAGTATGGAGTTGCAAGGATGATCTGGGCTACCCAATATTACTTGCATTTAAAGTGTCTACAAGCCAAACCATTAATCAGTTGATAGTGTTTTGATATAGTAAACAAAGAGGTTTTTAGACCAAATCAGCAACAAGTAATGGTCGGTAGATATGGTTTCAGCTGTCCAAGAACATCCTGAAACATAGGTCCTCAGATCTTCAAGCGTAACAACCGATCCATTAGGTAGGTATGTAAAGAAAGACGTTTTCCTGGGGGTCCTAAGATTCTATTTAAAAGAAGAATTGATGCAAGGATTTATTTAGGCCATCCAAAACTGCAGGGATTTTAGCTTTGGTGATCTTTAGGCACATTCTTCAGCCATTTGATAATTTTTTGATACGATACAAATTCATGGAGGTTTGTACATCTAAGCTGAAACAAACATTGAGTAGAAAGGAGGATGCAGAGTATCAATGAACTGCAACAAATATAAAACTTGGAATCTTAAGTGTAACAAGGGTTCCTTTAGTTATTTTTTTACCCATAATATAAAGTTAAAAGATCCATGCTGCAAGAAATGTGGAGTTCCACATACATATATGCATGTTTCCAAAGAAGTGTTCATCGAGGTTTACACGGGTTAGCCCATCCACGAATCGTCGCCAGTATCCGCGTTTTTTGGCCTTGATGAGGCTCTTAAGTTCGCGTTTGAGAGCCGTGTATACTTCGAAGTGCGCAGGAGCTCCATATATGTTTCTTGATTATCGGGCTGGTTCATACCGTCTTAGTCTCTCAAATACATTTATTAAATTATAATATAAATTCTTGAATACTAATTTATGCAGAGAACATTATAAATAAAAAAGAATTTTAACAATAAACTTTATTTGTATTATACGGTTAGTTATAAATACCTTTATTAACATAATCTTTTAATAAGAATTTAAGTTAAAAAAAACGAATAGATTCAAAGCTGAAAATAGTTGTACTTTTCCTTTAATGCTTTATTTTTATAATTAAAAAATCATTCCTTCAACATTGCAGTCTAATATCATTATTGAATATAATGTTTTAATATATGATTAATTGACTAAAGAATTATTCTTGTATATAAATTAACTATTTATTGCTTAAACTTCAGCCATTTTCAACAAATCATAAAAATATTGGAACTTTATACTTTATTTTTGGAGTTGGATCCGGAATAGTGGGGACATCTTAAATAATCTTAGTTCGAACTGAATTAAGACACCTTAACTTAAGAAAGTTTATTGGAAATGATCAAGTTTGTACTCATGCTTTTATATTTTTTTACTTAAACCTATTATTATTGAAGGATTTGGAAATTGATTACGTCCTTTAATATAAGGAACACCTGAGTTAGCCTTCTTTAACTATACTACTTTCACGTAGTACAGTAGAAAATGGATCTGGTACTGGATGAACAGTTTATCCTCCTCTTTATTCAGGAACTGCTCATACAGGAGCTTCAGTTGATTTAACTATTCTTTCTTTTCATTATTACTATCTTTTATTACTTCTTTTATCACTTCCTGTTTTAGTGGGGGCTATTACTATACTATTAACGAATCGAAATTTAAAAACTTCTTTCTTTGACCCACTCGGAGGAAGAGACCTCTTCTTTATCAACAATTATTTTGTTTTTTTTGGGCACCCAGAAGTTTACATTTTCATTTTACCTGGATTCGGAATAATTTCTCATATTATTACTCAAGAAAGAGGAAAAAAGGAAACATTTGGAACACTAATGCCTTGTTCAGACTACAGAGTTATAACATGTTATAACGGTAGTCAAATAATTTCAACAAAAAAACAGGTCATAAGAAAGGGTTAGTAAGGGGGAATAACTGCGTAGTATTGGCAAATTTTAATTATTTTTTTTTTTTTTTTTTTTTTTTTGAAAAACTTGATATTTTGTTTTTGTGGGTGTGTGTGTGTTGTTGGTTGTTGGTTTATTTATATTAGTGTATTCTTTTCTTTTGTTACAATATTTCGTGCAAGAAAGAAGAGGAACATATTATTAGTTGGGCGGCGCATGCGAGACACAAGAGAAGGAGGGGGGGGGGGGGGGGGGGGGGGGGAGAGGGGGGGGAGGGGGGGGGGTGGGGGGGGGGAGAGACGGAAGAAGGGGGAGGAGGGAAAAGGCGGAGGCGGGGGGGGGGGGGGGGGGGGGGGGGGGGGGGGCGGGGGAGGGGGGGGGAGGGAGGGAAAGAGGAAGAGTGTATGAAATGTGGAGGGCGGGGGACGTGGGGATAGTGGGGAGAGGGGTGTGGGGGGGGCGGGGGGGGGGGGGAGGGGGAGGGGGCAGGGGTTGAGGGGGCAAAGGGGGGGAGGGGGAGGAAGGCGAGGAGGGGGGGGAGGAATGGGGGGGGAGGGGGGGGAAGAAGGGAGGGGTGGAAGTGGGATTGTTAATGATTAATTATTAATTTTTTATTATATTGTGAAAATTTTGTTTTAGGTGTTAAGTGTTGGAATTTTGTAGTTGGGGTGGGGGTGTTATATTTGGTATGTTGGGGGTTGTGTGGATAAAGGAGGGATTGGGATTTGTATTTTTATTTAAAGTTGGAGGATTAATCAATTGATATTGTTTTACATGATACTTATTAAGCCGTTGCTCACTTGAATTATGTATTATTGATAGGGGCTGTGTTAGCTATTCATTGATCCCATTTAATAACAGGATTAGTAGTAATTCTCACATGATTAAAAGCTCCATTTGCAATAATATTGATTAAGGTTATCAACATTTTTCCTCCAAATTTCTTGGGATTACCAGGAATACCTCGAAAATATTCTGATTTTCTCGATAGCTATTTAACATGAAATATTTTTTCTTCTCTAGGAAGAAGTATTTCTTTATTTAGGTATCTGTTAATAGAAAAGGGCAACATGAGCAAACCTAGGACTTATGATAATCATCACAAAATAAACCATGAAAACTGCGGCTTATTTTTTTACATTAATTGCGTTTAGTATACGTATACGTATACGTATGCTAGAACAAATGCCAATTTTCAATCTCAAGTTATGGCAGTAATCCGTAGAAAAGTTCGATTGTGTGAACGAACAATTGGATTTGATACGTCCAAGAGACATCCACTGAACTACAATAATTAGCGAACCTCGATCCCAACTTGAGAGAAGTGGTCAGGAACCGATGTGCTGGATCTATTTCATCCCCCTTTTTGTTCTTATGCATGATCTGTCGTAGCGACGTAGCATTGGATCATGCGGAAGAAATCGGGAGAGTAAATTGCTCAACCAACTTTCTGAAGCCTTACCTGTAGATCTCGTGCATCGATCAGGAACACATTGTGAACCGTCCATGCCAGAAATTGCACGCACGAGTAGCACAACCGTTACCGTCTTCGACAACGCACACAAAACTGCGCTGTTCCTGTTTTATTTTCTTTCTCAAATATAGATATGTTCCATTTATCATTTGTTTCAAATCGATTTCGATTCCTTCACCAGGATTTTCCTCATCAAAACAAATCAAAGCATGTAATTTTTCGATCTTACAATCTTTCAGATTACATAAGTTAAACTACTAAATTATCGGGTTTCATTACTCAGTTACATTTATTTCACATTTGCCATTCTAGTTCACGCGGACACAATTTTATTTGCCTTCAGATGCCTTTGAATGAATGATGGATTCTTGTATGATTGCCTTTTTGTTTTGTTTTTCTTTGTGGTGTCCGTTTGGACGGCTAAGACCGCTCACGGTCCATCTCGCCAAGCCTTTTTGTTTATTTTGCTGAAATTGTGAATACATTATATAAACTAATGTTGGTACTTAGAGAAAAGTCTTCACCTTACCACGACTTCCGTGGGTCTGGTAACCAAACAGCCTATTTACGCCGGAACCTGGAGCTTATTCTACTTCACCGCCTTGGTTGTGTAGAGGTGAAGAAAGCGCATTACAGGATGGTTTGGAATGGTATCGAAAATCGCAATAAGCTCGTAGTGTCGCTCGGTGTAGTTCCAGTTGAAAATATACAACGCACGGTATGAACCCAACTTGACTGGTAATACTTTCTGCTTCGTCCGTTTTTCTGACGAGGAACCAAGGCCACCGCTTCTAAGTAGATCGAGAATGTCCGTTGTTCTTCCAGCGGTGTGAGGTAACAGCTACTCAATGCGGAACGAATCATGGTTGAGGTCGTAGGTTGCCTTGAACTTA
Organism: Aedes koreicus; assembly: GCA_024533555.2. Lineage (NCBI taxonomy): Eukaryota > Metazoa > Arthropoda > Insecta > Diptera > Culicidae > Aedes > Aedes koreicus. The sequence goes on from JAHHFK020003405.1 coordinate 17,925, forward strand.
ACGTACATCACATAGAGGGTTCCGAATGATGAGAAAATGAACACCAGCTTCATCGTTATATACGCTGTCACCAGATCCAGAAAGACAAAGGCGAACAAAATATGTGGTTTGCCGGAATGCCATCGCACGATCTCGTTTTCCATATTTTTATCAGCAGGAAAATAGCTCAAAAATGTTCCAATACGCCGGCCAATTGAAAATCGTTCATTGTTGCGCTCGATTCGCCACAATACACCACAAAGGACAGTCGCCGAACTCGAAGAACCGAAATTTCTTTCACAAAAATTGATTTTTTGTGTAATTGATTGAAAATTTTGATTTTTAGTGAACCCGGACCGACTGGCGTGTATACATTTCAGTGCATGTACGGTTTCAAGCTGGCGTCTGGATTGGTTTTGACATTTCTCGACAACTTATTCAAAACGACGAAACTGGTTTTGTAAATAATGTTGAAACATGATTCGAATGTAAAATTCGTGAAATTCTAAGCACTTTCACGCAAACTAGGACCACAGCCTAAAGAGAAATATTTCCCTAACGTGATAGTTATGCGGGAGGGGGCTGAGAGTTTTGAGAAATTTGCGCTTGAATCTTTGTTACAAAATCAGATACGTCGCTTTGAATAAGTTGTCGAGAAATGTTGTTTGTCGAATACACACACAAACACCTTTTATGCAGAGCAAGACTTACACGCATACTAACGCGATCAAAATGCACCAACACATATGTAGATCGCTGCGTTTCAACCACGCACTCACACATATGCATACTGGAAAGAAAACGATATTTTTTATGGCACGAGCTTTTGAAGGTTGTTGTCTACACTGCGGCAAATTTTGAATGATAGGCATCGATCAATTGTTGTATTACGGCATTCATAATACAACAGTTGTGAGTCTTTCAATCACCAGTGCATCAAAAACTGTCAACGACTATTTTGGGTGTACGTATATAGCTTTTTAGTGCAATATATACGGCTTCTTTGGTGGTATATAATAATGTATTAATTAATTGCAACTTAAATATAGCAACAAAAATGTTAGCTGGGTTATATCAGGGATATAACCGCAAAGTTAAATGAGACCGCGTTGGGTTTCTTTTATAGATCAATGAATGGTTTATTTTTATCATTCTAAAATTTGAACGTATCATTACACATGTAGTTGATTAAACTGTTAATAAAATAGTTCTATAATTTTGCTATGGGAGACTAAATCCCCGCTTGGGGAATTTTGCTTCACGTACTGTATTTTCGTGCCTCTCTTCATTCAGGGCTATGCTCTCAACACTAGTATAAGCACTCGAGACGAACCGAAGTGTATTTCGCAAGGGACGAATGGCCAGTTTTCGGCGGCCCGAAATTTTATCATTGTGTTAGGTAGACATGGAAACCGGTAACTGTCCGATCGGCCAGTCTTACATGACTCTGTCTCCCATACCATAACTGAGCGGACTGTGGTGGGTGGCTAAAGCCCTGTCCGACCGCAGCTGAGAGCTCGTGTCGAAAACCCAAATCATTTCGGTTCATCTCGCGTGCTATATACTAGCGTTGATAGCATAGCCCAAAGAGAGGCACGAAAACCGGCACGAAACAAAATTCTTAGAGGAAAGACAGGCCTCAGTTACAAAATCAGACACCGCCAACAAAGCAAAATAATTTTGCAGCTGAGATGACAATTTGCTCGCTCGGTGAGCAGCCGGTTCGTAAATGTGACAACCCGACCCAACCGAGCCGAGCGTTCCTATTTGAAGAAAACTAAGCAAAACAAGTTGAAACGTTAAAACAACATCCTCATCTGGAAGACTTTCATTTCAAATTGAGTGTGGATCCGATTTGTTTAAAGTGTTATTTGCTAATTTCACGTTTATTGTATGTTGATTGTTGATATGTTGTAAAAAAATGAGTGCATCATAACCCCGTGGAAGGAATTTGACGCAACAAGACAACGAAGTGCTTTGGCTGGCTTGGCTGGATGTTTCCCAAGATCCAATCTTTGTTTTTATATTTATTTTTTTAACTCTTTATTTATTCCAAATTTTACATTATTTTACATTCATATATTAATCTAGGTGTTCCTGCTAAGTAATTAACATTTCAACCTTATATGCTATCATTTATTTCTAATTGTGTTAATATTATTTTTACCTTGTCTAGTCAGTATTTTTAACAGGATTCCTGTTGCCTGCGTGTAAGAATAATTATTGATTTCTTAAAACTAGTTTTTTTTTTTTTTTTTTAATCTTTATTTTACGTCGGCCTATTTCCTCACATGGTGACAATTACCGACGCCAGGAAGACGACTCCACCACCTGGACCCTACCTAACGACTCATGAATATGAACCGGGACCAACGGCTTTACTTCCCTTCCGAAGGAAGACGTGACTAGATTTTTTCGCCTCAGAAAAACCACCGACGTCGACTGGGATTGAACCCAGACCCACTGGGGTGCCAAGTAGTAGTCACGCTTACCACTACACCACCGACGCCGGCTAATAAAACTAGTTCTTATCTATAGAGAGAATTGATCATTGCTATTGAAGACTGCAATGATTTTTGTCTAAAATTATGAATTATTTTATTGGACATTTCTTCTAGAGTCTCAACGTTTGAAATTCTATGGCATTCAATAGTACAGAACCAGGGTGGCAGCTTCAAAATCATTTTCAGAACTTTGTTCTGAATCCTTTGAAGTGCTTTTTTCCTAGTAGCACAACAACTAGACCATATTGGCACAGCATAAAGCATGGCCGGTCTAAAAATTTGTTTGAATATTAAAAGTTTGTTCTTCAAACAAAGTTTGGATTTTCTGTTTATAAGAGGATACAAACATTTTATATATTTATTACATTTGGCTTGAATGCCCTCAATGTGATCTTTTAAAGTTAATTTTTGATCAAGTATCAGTCCAAGATATTTTACTTGATTTGACCAAGAAATTGGAACTCCGTTCATAGTGATTATATGACTATTACTTGGTTTCAAAAATGCAGCTCTAGGCTTGTGTGGGAATATTATAAGTTAAGTTTTGGAAGCATTAGGAGAAATCTTCCATTTTTGAAAATAATCTGTAAAAATGTCCAAGCTTTTTTGTAGCCTCCTGGATATAACACGAAGACTTTTTCCTTTAGCAGAAATGCCTGTGTCATCAGCAAAGCAAGATTTTTGACAGCCCTGAGGTAAATCAGGGAGATCTGAAGTGAAAATGTTATAAAGTATTGGCCCAAGAATGCTACCTTGAGGAATACCAGCTCTAACAGGCAATTGATCAGATTTAGAATTCTGATAATTTACTTGCAAAGTTCTATCAGTTAAGTAGTTTTGAACTAATTTCATGATATAAAGCGGAAAATTGAACTTTTTCAGTTTCGTAATCAAACCTTCATGCCAAACACCGTCGAATGCTTTTTCTATGTCTAGAAGAGCAACTCCAGTTGAGCAGCCTTCAGCTTTGTTTGAACGAATTAAATTTGTAACCCTCAAAAGTTGTTGCGTAGTTGAATGCCCATGGCGGAATCCAAACTGTTCATCAGCAAAAATTGAGTTTGTATTGATGTGAAGTATCATTCTATTCAAAATTATTTTTTCAAAAAGTTTACTTATTGAAGAAAGCAAACTGATTGGTCGGTAGCTAGAAGCTTCAGCCGGATTTTTGTCTGGCTTCGAAATACGTACGACTTTTGCATTTTTCCATTTATCTGGAAAGTATGCCAGATGAAAACATCTGTTAAATAATTTTACCAAGAAAGACAAAGTACTCTCAGTGAGTTTTTTGATGAGAATATAGAAAATTCCATCATCACCTGGTGCTTTCATATTTTGAAATTTTTTAATTATCGTTTTTACTTCATCCAAATCAGTTCCCCAAGAATCATCAAACATATTTTCTTGTGAGAAAATGTTCAGATACTCCCTGAAAACCTGACCCTCAATAGGACTTGTAAGACCCAAACTGAAATAATGGGAGCCCTCAAACTGCTTAACAAGTTTTTGAGCTTTTTCCGCATTGGTGAGCAAAATTTTATCACCTTACTTAAGCGCTGGTATAGGTTTCTGAGGTTTTTCCAATATTTTAGAGAGTTTCCAGAAAAGTTTGGAACTCGGATCTAATTTTGACACATTATTTTCAAAATGTTTGTTCCTCAGGGCAGAGAAGCGTTTTTTAATTTGTTTTTGTAAATCTCGCCATTTGACTTTCATAGCGGAATCACGTGTTCTTTGATATTGACGCCTACGTACATTTTTCAGACGAATCAAGAGCTGAAGATCGTCATAAATTAAAACTGAATCGAATTTAACCTCACATTTTGGCACTAAAGCAGCGCTTGCTCTATTTATAGAGAAAGCCAGAGATTCAAGAACATTATTAATTTCATTTTTTGTTTGCAATGGAACTTTACGATCAAAGTTGTATTCCATAAATGTTCGATATTGATCCCAATTAGCTCTATGGTAGTTGAAAATAGAACTGATGGAATTAGAAATGATTTCTTGAGATATTTCAAATATAACTGAAAGGTGATCAGAACCAAAGTCAGCATGGGAAAACAATTGACTACAAAGTTGACATGAATCAGTTAGGACCAAATCAATAGTTGAAGGATTTCTGGCTGAAGAAAAGCAAGTTGGGCTGTTTGGGTATTGAATAGTGTAGTTGCTGCGGAAAATGATCAAAAAGTATATTACCATGGCAGTGTGTGGATATTGAGGGGGGTGTTGGTACAAAAAAGAATACTAGAGAGAATTTGGGGGGGGGGTGTGGGGGGGGGGGGGGGGGAAAGAGGGGAAAAAAAAGGGGATTTTGTCCAGAAAATGTTTTGTAAGAAGAAGATGTGGTGGGGAGGGCTTAGCTTAGCTTAGCTTGACTGACTGCACGTATCAATGGTTGCTATTCCGTGATTAATAAGAATCAGTGTAATTGCACAATGAATCAACTGAATGGGGCTGGGAGTAACCGACCATTCTCACTGTACACGTTTCAGTGACTCAATTTCTTTAATTATCAATAACGGCGCCAGCCACGTCCTTGCAATCAGGTGGGAATAGGGAAGGAAAGTTAGTGTGACCTTTGCTGTTTAAGGACCGTGTTTACCTCTGCATCCCCACAAAGGTGACAGGAAGGAGGTTTTTCTATGTTAGTAGGGTAGGGCTCGATGGATCAGGATTCACCTTGATTAGTGATGTGATCTTATATATAATTCATAATAAGATTAAATTATATTTGATGTAGGTTCAACGTAAAGTGATAGAGGGACAAAATTAATAACAATTACCTGTTTCGTTCCGCGTTTTGAGAGCACTTACCACCTCTCAATTGTCTGAAAATCCTTTGCGTGGTCTGTCTGGTTAGCGTTCTGCTTCCACCAAGGAATTCGTGTTGTTTAAAGGATTCACATTCAGATGTTTGCCCCATATGGCATTGCTCGCGGTCATTGTATAGGGAAGAGTGCAAAAGAACATGAAAGAGAAAAGAGAGAAGGCATTAGTGATTAGCAACATGCGACGCGCATGTAAGATGTTCATGGTGATATTCTCACTGCGGCCGTTCAAAATAGTTTGGACTGACGCATATGAGAGATCATTCCCGAGTCTCCACGCGTTAACCCAATCCCATCACATTTAATTATAGAAGCCAAGCGCCATTTGACAACGTGCAACATTTGGAAATTTCAGGGCCGCCCCCCACTTCCAGCTTGAGATCTTTTACATGTGTATCCTCAATTCACCAGTATGTATTGCATATTCCACCTAACTAACATGAAACAAAGCTGAGAATCCAAAAAAAAAAAAAAACTACGATCATGTCAATGAAAACTAAGTTTTTTTTGGCATGAAATCCGGTCAAATTTTTCACTTATTCATTACGTTAACACTCGCTAACACATTCACGCACAGTTTACCACCGGTTTTGGTCAGTTCTGATTTTAATATCGAAAAGTAACGAAGACAATTTGACCAACGGATTCAGACGTCCTCCATTTTCAAACAAAAACTCAACTTTACTTAACTTTCAATTTGCTCAACTACAATGTACAAACTATTTAACTACTGGAACCAATAACTGCATCAAACAGAACCCTCTAAAGAGAGCAAGCTATGCTCATACATTTAAAATAACGATTGAAGGATTTGGTGAAATTAGAGCCCTTCGAAGCCATTCGTGCCTTTTGGAAACTTTATGCTTCTATTGATTTCCAAGCTCATCGTTTTAGCACCACCCGGGGGATACTTGGTCCTATACCCAATGATTTCATTATCTCCAATCCGCTCAACCAATCGCAATGTTTTGTGATATAGTGGACGGAATATTATAATTTTAGATAACTCAATGCAGACGTCTTCCAAATTTGGCAGATCGACAGGCAATCGGTGGATAACCACCTGGTACCTCATAGCAATATGCTTAGAGGCGGACCGGAAGTTTCGATAAGCTACATCCCCCTCCAATAAAGCGATTCTTTCGGGAGACAAAATAATTTGGATCTCTTTTGACCTTATGGGCAGGTTTGAGATAAGTCTCAGTTATAACAGCAATATGCACGTTATGAACTCTTAAAAAATTAAATAGCTCATCCTCGTTATCTCTGATGGATCGAGCATTCCAATTCAGAATATTTAATGATCCATTACTGAACTTCAATGTCATGACAATATTATTTGGATAGCTTCAAGCATGGAATTAGTTTTTAGCATATCGGTTATCATATCGATTAACGATTGCTGTAAAAATTCTAATTTAGGAGCGGATATGTTACCTAAATCAAATTCATTAGAAGTCACGTGGGAATTTTGGTTTTGGTTTCTAACCGCTGCAACACGGTCGTTTGCAAAAACCCATTAATGGGTGAAAAAACACCCATTTTCGCTAGAAGTGCCTCTCCCCATCCAATGGGTAAACTCGATTTACCCAGTAATGGGTAAAAACAGTTAATGCCACAAAATGGGTATTTTTTCACCCATTGCAGAAAAGTCAAAATGGGTATTTATTCACCCATTTCAAAAAAGCCAAAATGGGTAAAAAATTACCCATTTTGCATATAGATTATGAAGCAGTTTGGTAGATTGTAATCCTATGATATTTATAGTAATCAATCAGTAAATGCAAAAAATAAAAAATGAAACACTTATACTTGTTTTTATTCATGCCTTTTCTGGTATAATTATGGATTCGACTTCTTTACAAGATCGTAAATGTTCCGTGCACACAAAACGACTGTTAACGTTTTACAATCGACGATCTGGAAGCATAATTTTGAAGCTTTAGATCAGTTATATACAATAGGGAAGAGTGCAAAAAAGAACATGAAAGAGAAAAGAGAGAAGGCATTAGTGATTAGCAACATGCGACGCGCATGTAAGATGTTCATGGTGATATTCTCACTGCGGCCGTTCAAAATAGTTCGACTGGCGCATATGAGAGATCATTCCCGAGTCTCCACGCGTTAACCCAATCCCATCACATTTAATTATAGAAGCCAAGCGCCATTTGACAACGTGCAACATTTGGAAATTTCAGGGCCGCCCCCCACTTCCAGCTTGAGATCTTTTACATTTGTATCCTCAATTCATCAGTATGTATTGCATATTCCACCTAACTAACATGAAACAAAGCTGAGAATCCAAAAAAAAAAAAAAACTACGATCATGTCAATGAAAACTAAGTTTTTTTTGGCATGAAATCCGGTCAAATTTTTCACTTATTCATTACGTTAACACTCGCTAACACATTCACGCACAGTTTACCACCGGTTTTGGTCAGTTCTGATTTTAATATCGAAAAGTAACGAAGACAATTTGACCAACGGATTCAGACGTCCTCCATTTTCAAACAAAAACTCAACTTTACTTAACTTTCAATTTGCTCAACTACAATGTACAAACTATTTAACTACTGGAACCAATAACTGCATCAAACAAACCCTCTAAAGAGAGCAAGCTATGCTCATACATTTAAAATAACGATTGAAGGATTTGGTGAAATTAGAGCCCTTCGAAGCCATTCGTGCCTTTTGGAAACTTTATGCTTCTATTGATTTCCAAGCTTATCGTTTTAGCACCACCCGGGGGATACTTGTCCTATACCCAATGATTTCATTATCTCCAATCCGCTCAACCAATCGCAATGTTTTGTGATATAGTGGACGGAATATTATAATTTTAGATAACTCAATGCAGACGTCTTCCAAATTTGGCAGATCGACAGGCAATCGGTGGATAACCACCTGGTACCTCATAGCAATATGCTTAGAGGCGGACCGGAAGTTTCGATAAGCTACATCCCCCCCTCCATTAAGGCGATCATTTCGGTAGACAAAATAATTTGGATCTCTTTTGACCTTATGGGCAGGTTTGAGATAAGTCTCAGTTATAACAGCAATATGCACGTTATGAACTCTTAAAAAATTAAATAGCTCATCCTCGTTATCTCTGATGGATCGAGCATTCCAATTCAGAATATTTAATGATCCATTACTGAACTTCAATGTCATGACAATATTATTTGGATAGCTTCAAGCATGGAATTAGTTTTTAGCATATCGGTTATCATATCGATTAACGATTGCTGTAAAAATTCTAATTTAGGAGCGGATATGTTACCTAAATCAAATTCATTAGAAGTCACGTGGGAATTTTGGTTTTGGTTTCTAACCGCTGCAACACGGTCGTTTGCAAAAACCCATTAATGGGTGAAAAAACACCCATTTTCGCTAGAAGTGCCTCTCCCCATCCAATGGGTAAACTCGATTTACCCAGTAATGGGTAAAAACAGTTAATGCCACAAAATGGGTATTTTTTCACCCATTGCAGAAAAGTCAAAATGGGTATTTATTCACCCATTTCAAAAAAGCCAAAATGGGTAAAAAATTACCCATTTTGCATATAGATTATGAAGCAGTTTGGTAGATTGTAATCCTATGATATTTATAGTAATCAATCAGTAAATGCAAAAAATAAAAAATGAAACACTTATACTTGTTTTTATTCATGCCTTTTCTGGTATAATTATGGATTCGACTTCTTTACAAGATCGTAAATGTTCCGTGCACACAAAACGACTGTTAACGTTTTACAATCGACGATCTGGAAGCATAATTTTGAAGCTTTAGATCAGTTATATACAATAGGGAAGAGTGCAAAAAAAAAAATGAAAGAGAAAAGAGAGAAGGCATTAGTGATTAGCAACATGCGACGCGCATGTAAGATGTTCATGGTGATATTCTCACTGCGGCCGTTCAAAATAGTTCGACTGGCGCATATGAGAGATCATTCCCGAGTCTCCACGCGTTAACCCAATCCCATCACATTTAATTATAGAAGCCATGCGCCATTTGACTACGTGCAACATTTGGAAATTTCAGGGCCGCCCCCACTTCCAGCTAGAGATCTTTTACATTTGTATCCTCAATTCATCAGTATGTATTGCATATTCCACCTAACTAACATGAAACAAAGCTGAGAATCCAAAAAAAAAACTAAGATCGTGTCAATGAAAACTCAGTTTTTTTGGCATGAAATCCGGTCAAATTTTTCACTTATTCATTACGTTAACACTCGCGAACACATTCACGCACAGTTTACCACCGGTTTTGGTCAGTTCTGATTTTAATATCGAAAAGTAACGAAGACAATTTGACCAACAGATTCAGACGTCCTCCATTTTCAAACAAAAACTCAACTTTTCTTAACTTTCAATTTGCTCAACTACAATGTACATACTATTTAACTACTGGAACCAATAACTGCATCAAACAAACCCTCTAAAGAGAGCAAGCTACGCTCATACATTTAAAGTAACGATTGAAGGATTTGGTGAAATTAGAGCCCTTCGAAGCCATTCGTGCCTTTTGGAAACTTTATGCTTCTATTGATTTCCAAGCTTATCGTTTTAGCACCACCCGGGGGATACTTGTTCTATACCCAATGATTTCATTATCTCCAATCCGCTCAACCAATCGCAATGTTTTGTGATATAGTGGGCGGAATATTATAATTTTAGATAACTCAATGCAGACGTCTTCCAAATTTGGCAGATCGACAGGCAATCGGTGGATAACCACCTGGTACCTCATAGCAATATGCTTAGAGGCGGACCGGAAGTTTCGATAAGCTACATCCCCCCTCCATTAAGGCGATCATTTCGGTAGACAAAATAATTTGGATCTCTTTTGACCTTATGGGCAGGTTTGAAATAAGTCTCAGTTATAACAGCAATATGCACGTTATGAACTCTTAAAAAATTAAATAGCTCATCCTCGTTATCTCTGATGGATCGAGCATTCCAATTCAGAATATTTAATGATCCATTACTGAACTTCAATGTCATGACAATATTATTTGGATAGCTTCAAGCATGGAATTAGTTTTTAGCATATCGGTTATCATATCGATTAACGATTGCTGTAAAAATTCTAATTTAGGAGCGGATATGTTACCTAAATCAAATTCATCAGAAGTCACGTGGGAAATTTGGTTTTGGTTTCTAACCGCTGCAACACGGTCGTTTGCAAAAACCCATTAATGGGTGAAAAAACACCCATTTTCGCTAGAAGTGCCTCTCCCCATCCAATGAGTAAACTCGATTTACCCAGTAATGGGTAAAAACAGTTAATGCCACAAAATGGGTATTTTTTCACCCATTGCAGAAAAGTCAAAATGGGTATTTATTCACCCATTTCAAAAAAGCCAAAATGGGTAAAAAATTACCCATTTTGCATATAGATTATGAAGCAGTTTGGTAGATTGTAATCCTATGATATTTATAGTAATCAATCAGTAAATGCAAAAAATAAAAAATGAAACACTTATACTTGTTTTTATTCATGCCTTTTCTGGTGTAATTATGGATTCGACTTCTTTACAAGATCGTAAATGTTCCGTGCACACAAAACGACTGTTAACGTTTTACAATCGACGATCTGGAAGCATAATTTTGAAGCTTTAGATTAGTTATGTACAAAAAATATTATTTGTCTTACTTGCGTTGTTCCGAGAGTGTATAGTTTCATATTATATGTTTTTATAAAATTAAAAAACTTAAACTAGCTCTGCTCATGCTTCGGATACGCTTGGGTTTTGAACTGTTTTTTCACCCATTAATGTGTAAAAATATACCCGATTTTTTATTGAATGAGTTTTCCTCTAATGGGTATTTTTTTTACCCATTACATGATTCAGACTTTCCCCCATTTTATGACAGATAGGCATGCTATTTGAAAATGGGTGATTTTTTTACCCATTAATGGGTTTTCGCAAACAACCGTGAACGGTAGCGTAGGTACGTCCATTTACATGTTGAACATTGTTAACAACACGGTTAGGTAAGAATGTAGAGTTTGGGGGTTGAACCCTGTTGGGGGCGGGGGGGTGTGGGGGTGTGTTTGTTTCCTGTTGGGGGTGTGGGGGTAACGGGGGGGGGGGGAAAAACCTGTCCGCTGTTTCTCCCGGGGGGGTGGGGGGGTTTTTTTTTTTGTGGTTGTTGTTAACAGCTGGAGAATGGGTAGTAGCTGGTCGGGAACGTGTATTGTTTCCTATCTGGCGTTTAGTGCGCGACTGCAAAATTGCTTTGCTAGTCTTGCACTCCTAAAAATGAGATTTATGGTTTTCACCACAATTTGAACATTTGAATTTTTAAGGATCTTCCTTCACAGGACAGTCGTCCTTAGTGTGCGAGGAATCACCACAATTCATGCATTTACCAATCATATGGCAATGCTTTGTTCCGTGACCCCATCCCTGGCACCTATGGCACTGGGTGAGGCTTTGGAAATTTGCTCCAGTCTTCCTGAAATGTTCCCACTTCACTCGGACATGGAGCAAAAGGCTTGCTTTTTCTAAAGCCTTAAGGTTATTAAGTTCACTTGACTTGAAGTGAACTAAGTAGAAATCGTTTGAAATCCCTTTGCGAGAATCGCCAGGCCGGGCTTTCATTTTCATTTTAATTACTTGGATTGGGCTAATTCCAAGTAATTTTATCAACTCGTTTTTTATTTCTTCCAGAGATTCACCACTGGGCAGTCCTTTCAAGACAACCTTGAAAAGACGCTCTGCTTTGGTGTCGTAAGTGAAAAAATGTGGTTCTTCTGAGTAAGATACTCAAGAAGACGTTTGAATCCGTCCAAGGTTTCTGCATGCAAACGGCATTCACCTCGTCTGGAAATTTGAAGGGAATATTTCACACCTTCAACAAATGTTAAGATTTCCTTGCGAAAAGCATGGAAATCCGAAATTTGTGATTATTCAAACTATACACTGCACGAAATATTTAGCGAAACGAAACCAGTGCGCCAGTGGGTCTGGGTTCAATCCCAGTCGACGTCGGTGGTTTTTTGAGGCGAAAAAATCTGGTCACGTTTTCCTTCGGAAGGGAAGTAAAGCCGTTGGTCCCGGCTCATATTCATGAGTCGTTAGGTAGGGTCCAGGTGGTGGAGTCGTCTTCCTGGCGTCGGTGATTGTCACCATGTGAGGAAATGGGCCGACGTAAAAAAAAGAAAAAAAAAAGAAACCAGTGCGAGAATAAATTTGAGTCTTATTGTGTTGCCTTTTTATGAACGACTAAAAAGTGGGTGGCTAAATAAAAATAGGAACGCTCTCTGTCATCAAAATATTACCCAGATACGAACCCACCGGTGGGGCTGGTCTTAGGTCTTATTTGCTACAGAATTTGGCAAGATAGAGTGATTCGACAGTTTTCCCTAGTTTTTAGGGGTACTTCAATCTTCTTGTTACCAAAGATGTGATACTTTCCGATCCAAAATATTGAGTGTTCCTTCCTGATACTCCAACCCTCGATACTGTGATATGTTGATTGATGGACGGTGATATATGTAGATAAACAAACTTTTTGATAAAATTTTTGTTTGAATAAGTTAGATTCAAACATCTCTTTGTTTATTATTTAAGCTGTTGGATTGTTTAAACATGTCGTATTAGGTATATGTGAGTTCTACAAGTCTTATCGAGTAGTGCAACAGCATAATACAATGATAAACAAGCACATACTGTATATGACAGACTACTGTTTATATTTGAGTATTGAGATGAAATTGGGGCGCCTTCAAAGGCCGCCAAAGTAACTGATTTGACGTCATTTTCCAAACCACAAATTCTTGACAAGTAAGCAAGTACGAAATTGCCAACCAATATTGGATGCTTTGCAAAACACATTTATTAGCAATTTCGTATGGCAATGATTGAGAAAATCAGTAACTATGGCGGAATTTTGTAGATTTTGTCCCGTATCACCTAAATAGGTTTATAAGCATATCTTACATATGGGTTGTTCATCAAACATCAACTTGCTCCACTGCAGTAAAACAGTTAATCCAGCTTCAAGATTCATAGGATGTCATCAATTGGGTATACTGTAAATTCAAAACAAATATCAATCCATTATTAAAATAGCACATATAGGTATCTGGGTCTGAAGCCCCTACACGCTTAGAAAAAAGTACCCAGCGGAGCAGTTAGGTGCGGGAAGCCAACGTTGGGTATAATTATGTTTACCCACCGTTGGGTACAACTTACTTACTTTTGGGTAGAATTTTACCCAAAAGTAAGTTATTTGTACCCAACAATAGGTTAACATGATTATACTCAACGTTGGCTTCCCACGCTTAACTGCTCCACTGGGTATTTTTTTCTTAGCGGGTACGCATCTTTTCTTCAAAAGCAAACACTAAAATACTGCTTCCAATAATAAATATATAAGTAAATACTGCTTCCAATCATAAATATATAAGTAACTTTATATGGTTTTGCTTTGCAGATTTTACGGAAAACTGTTCAGTTCCGCGACGCGATGATTATGGGAATTTAAATTGAATTAATAGTTCAATTCAAGAAGCAAGATACCATCATTATTTTTCAAAAATTCAAAACCATTTTTTCGTTCAGATTCAGATAATGAAAATACATCATTGTATTTCGGTTTACGAGTTGAATGCAAAAAACTGCATGAAAACAATGACGAAGGACACAAGTCAGTGATCTTTCAACAGAGCAAATGAAACACTCACATTGCAACATTCTTCAAGGTTAAAATCTTTGGGTTTTGACGTAGGACTACGTCTGTGTTTTCAATACTGGGGTACACGATCGAATTGCGAAAATTTGGAGCGTCACGAAAAATATATAGGTTTTGAACGTTAATAACTAAGTCATTCCACGATTGATTTCCAAAATGTTTGCACCAATCAATCGGGACGTTTTCTACGCTTCGATTTCAATATTTAAAACAATTGATTTGTAACATGCAATTAAAAAAAATAACGCAAATATGAAGTGATGTCTTATAATATCGATTTTTCATAGTAAATTTACCAAATACACAGTACTTTCCGCGCACGGACTTCATATTTAAGTAAGGAACGTCTCCTAGGCAGCCATGAATGTTATATTTATTTGTTTATTTGATTCATTCCTTCATCTAACTAGCAGTCTTAATGAAGTTTTGATGGGGAAAAGCCTTAATGATTCGGCTGCATGCAGATACCGTATCATGGAGGCGAAAAAACCCCATTTTTTTTTTAATTTTTTAAATAAAACAAAAAACCAAAAAAAAAAAAAATATTAAAAAAAAATTTAAAAATAAATTTTTTTTTTTGGGGGGAGGGAGAAAAAAAATTTTTTTTCCCCCCCCCGCATAAAGGTGTTGGGAAACACCAAAAAACATCCTTTTTTTTTCTGGGGGTCTTCGGGAAAGTTTTGTTTTGTGGGGGGGGGGGGGGGAGGAAATAAAAAAAATGTATGGGTGGTTGGGTGGTGGTGGGAGGAAAAATATATGATGGTTCTGACTAAACATATAGACCCAAGTAGCACACAAAACATCTTTAATATTCAATACTATGTTTCCATGTTTCATTTTAGTAAATCTGCAGTAACAAAAAGCATATTTTGTTACAGCAGAGTGTATTTCACGTATACGATGTACTAGATATTTCATTGGTGTTGCTCAAATGGTTTGCCAAGCCGATTCAAAACAAACATTGGAGTTATTCGAGACCTGTTTGTCTTTGTAAACTTGCAGCTAAGTAAACTTTATCATGACGTTGCATACTTTATATTTTCCAGTGTATGTGATGTTTATTATGGAGTAATTTTGACCTCCAGTGCAACATAACAAATAAGGTACACTCTTGTTCCAATGAAGCTTTCTGATACTTAAGGTTTTCAAAATGCATTTTTTGAGCCACATGCGCAACGTAATGAGAACGCAACATAATGTCAACAAATAATGTTACGTTCTTGCAACGTTCAATTGCACATTACCAGAACAGTGATGACAATTGAAATATATCCAAATGAAATGTACACTACCGATCACATGTGTTTTGATATAGTAAGGGGATGTAATGTTAGTCTAGCTCCTTCATTCGGCTTTTGTACCAAATATGGCATTAATTCAGCGAAAATCAACAAAATTATGTTGCTATCAAGATGACGGATTTAAATCCAAGCAATTAAGACATTATTAATCAACTTACTGTTGTTCATTTCTGTGTATTTTCGGATTTTCTTAACTTTTAAGACAACATGATTTCACTGGTTAAGCTGAACAGATTATCTCTATGATTTTCGAATGATCAAAATTTGGCTAACTTGAACCGATAAACCAAATAATGCAGTCTAGATGTACAGAAAATAGTCACACGTTATAAACTACTGTTCAATATAGATCGATATAATGTTCAAATAGATAAAATAACAATGAATAACTACTGTTCAATAAAATGTTCAAATCGATTAAATACCAATGATTTAACGAGAAAACCGTCGACCCAATGTTAGGGACATATTTTTTTCTTTGTACCCAACTATGTCCTGTTGTCTGAATAACTTAGTAAAACTGTTGTTATTGGTAATATATTTTCCAAATGGCTCATCTAAACACAAACCAAAGGTACAAACCGTGTGCAGAGTGAATTATTATTTTTTTATTATCGAAGGGCCTATACATCATATGTGATAATCTCTTAAGTGTTTCAAAGTAGTTTTAGGTTAATTTATTTTGTCAATTTTGTTGTTGGAAAAAGCGAATACAGCTGAACGTGCTTGAAATCGTTAAATCAGGAAAAAAAACCGTACGAAGACTGCACTTAATCAAAAATAGATCGAATGAGACGAAGTTGCATCCATGAATAGACCCAATATGATGCTTAAGACCGACATTAAATCCATATCCCTCGAAAATTTCTGACTTTATGGATTGAGTTGTGTAGCCTTTCGTCATACATACTACGAATCGTTTTATTAAACGTACCTAAGCAAGTGTATAACAAGCTACATATAGCTTACAGCTAAAATATTTCATGAGTTAGAATGAAAAATGTAATCAATCATTGCATATTATGCGATCATTGCATATTATAAATGAAAAAATAATCAATACAAAATCTAATAAAATTAGGTACGGATTGATTTCTAGAGGTTGTGGTTATTGTATAGGCCAAACAAAGAAAATAGCTTAAAGTGTCCATTATGCAACCTCTATAAGCTATGGTTTTTATAGTAGAGACTATTACTATTTATGTTTTAAACAAGGATCACTCAAATAGTGAGAGCATAATATTTTCATTTTCGGGTGTTCTTACTAATTAATATAAATAAAATAGCTACCTACGTAAAGCTGAAATAAATTATCTTCCCAAATAAAATAAACAGTTGTGAGACTACTAGTTGTGCGTAATGAACATAAGCTGTTTTTAAATTATTGATTGATTTTACAAGAAATCCGTAGACACAATTTTTAGGACAAAATTGTTGCTATGTTCCCAACTATAACCTAAAGCCCGATTCAAAGTAAATTTGGACGCATTCAAGTGATCAAAACTCAAGAATCAAACAACATACACGGTTGATCAAAACGTCAAACAAAAGGGTATTCATTCAGCTTTCAAACGATGTATGACAAGCAATTACATTTTACCGTTTCGAACGAACTGTCGCACTTTACTTGTGATCGATGCCATCATGATCTGCCATTCCCATGTTAGGGCGTTTTTTGGGTGACCATTTCCATGTTAGGGCGGTTTCAAAAATAGATATTTTTTTAGTTTTCCCGAAAATGACTTTTTTCAAGAAATCATAACTTTTGAATCACTGAACCGATTTCAAATGTTAAAACACGAATTGAACGTTAATCAAACATACTTTGAAGAAAATATAATAGCGTTAAAAAATTGGAATTTTCAACTGTAAAACAGTGATTGTATTTGTACTTTGCGATTTTCATGGTGTCCGACTTGAGGAAGCTATAGGATTTTATATTTTTTTCTTGAACATTTAGACTGTTTTACACAATATATCAATATACATGTGCTCAGGTGCACGCTAAGATCAGTTTACCTAAATATGGGTGAAGAATACCCATAATTGCGAAAAGTGCACATAACCATTTATGGGTACATTACTACTTACTTGTATTTGGGTATTTTTTCCCATACAAATTTACTCAAATATGGGTAAAGTTAACTTTACCCATAAATGAGTATGTGCACTTTTTAGCGATGATGGGTAAACTGAGCTTAGCGTTTGGCTATGACCAGCCACAACAGCTGAACACACAATAATAAAGGCTATAATAATAATCCGCCTAGGTAGTCATTGACTTGTTGAAGTATTCATAACCAGCCTATAACAGCAGAAGTAGGATATACGCATGAATACATTATTATTATGTATGTCGTTATCGGTTATTTGCTGTGCCGGCACCATTTTGGCATTTGGGTAGTCGTATTGTTCGTGAAAAATGCATTTCCTAAATTTAATTTCTTAATACTCTACTTGATACCCTATACATCCTTATTAACAATTTTACGAATCCCAGTGACAATTTATGATACCCAACAGCAATCTATAAATTTGATTCAAGTCTTTGGGAAATTCATGGTAGTCTAGAATCTGAAATTGAAATAAGTGTAGATAATATAATATGACTATGTTTTAGTCACCATAAATCAATGGAGACACATGATAGTCGCATACGAGTATGGTGCAAACATCCAAAACTTGATTACTTCAAAAAAATATATCTCGAAAACGAAAAAACATTCTCATCTAATTTTTTGATATATTGTATAAAACAGTCTAAATTTTCAAGAAAACAAAATAAAATCGTACAGTGTTCTCTAGTCGGAAACCATGAAAATCTCAAAGTACAAATACAATCAATGTTTTACAGTTCAAAATTGCAATTTTTCAATGCCATTATATTTTCTTTAGAGTATGTTTAATTATCGTTCAATTGTTGTTTTAACTTTTGAAATCGGTTTAGATCTTCAGATCATGTTACTTCTCAATATTTTTATCACGAATGTTTGGTTGATAACGATGTCCATTAAAAAAAAGCTATCCTTGCATTCATTTAAACATCAGTATCATTTCACTTTTTTGCAACGCGATTTGCAATATTTGAAAGTCTTACAAAATGCTATTGCAACTCTGTAGAAACAACGTCACGTTGCAAATAGGCTCCACCCTTGCGCTTTTTTCGTTGCTGTTGTGTATGATTTTGAGGTACATAGCCAAGCAAAACTATCCCTAATATGTTTCAAGAGAGATTTTTCTGCTCTATTGAAACAAGTTGTGCTACTTGGGGAGACTCCAGATGCAGAAAATCACGTTGGCGAAGGATTCGTTCTGGTGCGTAGATGTTTAGCTGTGCGAGGATTTCCGACGAATCTGTATCTCCCAAAAGGACTTTAGCTACAAATACTGCTTGCGCGCAATTTCTTCGTTTCTCCAAAGTCTCTATGCCCAGTAGCCTACATCGATCTTCGTATGGTGGTAGATTGAGAGGGTATTCCCATGGCAGAGAACGGAGGGCGTATCTTATAAATTTTCGTTGAATTGTTTCTATCCTATCAATCCAACATGACTGGTACGGGCACCAAACCACAGCATTGGATTCTAAGATGGACCGCACCAGAGCGCAGTAAAGAGACCAAAGGCAGAGAGGGTCGCGGAATTCGTTTGTTATTTTAAAAATAAATCCAAGCTGTCGGTTAGCTCTGCAGATTATGTCGTTGTAATGTAATCGGTAAGTCAGTGCTGGGTCAAGGATAACTCCTAAATCACGTACTTTCTGGACACGCTCAAGAGGTTGATCAGCAATATTGTAGTCATGTATTATCGGTCTTTATTTTCTGTGGAACGAAATGACGTGGCACTTGTGGATACTCAAAGTAAGCATATTTCTGGTACACCACTCAGAAAAACGATCAATTAACACTTGTAATTCGAGGCAGTCTTGGATACATTTCACCTCCATGTAGATTTTAACATCATCAGCATAAAATAAACGGCATCCTGGGAGCAGTGTCTCCGATAGCTCATTGATGAATATGGAAAACAGCAGAGGCCCTAAGTTGCTTCCTTGTGGTACGCCTGATAGGTTGGTGAATGGTTCAGAGGATTCACGTCCAATATTTACCATAAGCTTCCGGTCCGTAAGATAAGATCTAAACCAGCAGGTCAAGTTCCTAGAAACGCCGAGTCGTTCAAGACGTTCAAGCAAGATCCCATGATCAACACGATCAAATGCAGCTTTCAGGTCGGTATATCCAGCGTCAACTTGTGCGCCGAGATCTAACGTCCGCAAGCAGAAAGAAGTAAACTGCACAAGGTTCGTTGAAGCACTTCTTTTTGGGTAAAAACCGTGTTGATCCGAGGATATGTAATGTTTAAAAGAATCAAACAACATTTCGTTAATTATGATCTCAAAGATCTTCGAACAGGCACACAATGAAGTTATTCCTCGATAATTCTCGATGTTTCGCTTATCGGCTTTTTTATGCACCGGGAACATAACGGAAATTTTCCAATCAGAAGGAAACTTGCACTCTCGCAATGACATGTTGAAAAGAACCCAAGTAACCACAAGCATTATATTATTGCACTTATTCAACCCAAAATCAACATCATTAATGCGGGACCGCATTTATTCGACATCATTAATGCGGGATCGCATTAATTCAACAGTTGTCAAGTAATGAAGCGTTAGATTAGTTTTAAGAATGTAGTGATGCATTACCAATGCAATAATGCTACTTTAGCAATGTCTTATGGCATTACAAAAGATAGGGCATTTGTCCGGTCTTTGTGGGGCCCTTTTCCGCATTTTTCCAATTTTAATTGTGCACTAGGCGTAATGCATTTGCCCTTTTTTTGTTTTTTTTTTTGGGCTCGTGGGTTGTTGGGGCGTCAAAGGGTGGACTAGAACGTCACAACATCTTTTAAATATACACGAAGGAATACCATCATGACTTGGCGATGTGGAATATTTTAGTTTGTCGATGGCAGATTTGGTGTGTTGGAGAGTAGCTTGTACGTGACTCAGAGGACAGACATCACGCGGCGTGTTTCTACAAACCTTTTCTATTTGAGATGGTGATGTCGAAAATTTGTTGAAAGCACTTTTAAAATGCTCTGCAAAAAGATTGATTTTATCCAATGCAGAACTGGCAAAATCATTCCCCAAGAAAATCTCAACTGGTAATCCGTGATCCTTTCGTTTGGTATTGACGAACTTCCAGAACTTCCCTGGATTTCTCCTTAAACTATCTTGCGTACGTAGAGTGTAGCGTTTGTACAAAAGGCGATTGTATAATCGGTATCTCTGACTAGCTCGATTGAAAATTTGCTTAGCAAAAGGACAGTGGGATTTACCGTAATTACGGAGTGCTCTAGCTCTTTGTTGCTTCAAACGCCGCAGGTGTGAAGTGCCCCAAGGTGGTTTGGGACTTTGTCTACGTAGGGGAACATGCGTAGCAATAACACTTTGCATTATGCTAGTAAAGCATTCAACTGCATAGTCAACATCACCAGTGGAGCTCATTTGCGCCCAATCTATGCGATTAAGTGTCTCTAGCATTTTTATGAAATCTGCTTTATGAAAATTGTAGCTCACTACATTGTAAAAGTTAACGAACTCTTTTCCCTTGGAAACATCAATTTCGACTGCAAAGGGAGGGTGGTCGTCATCGATTGTTGATAAAGGCTCTATAGCACCTGACATCTTGCATCTTTCAAGCGTCGTATCATTCACCAAAGCCAGATCCAAAGTGCGACCGTTACGATTCTTTAGGTTGTTGATTTGAGTAAGACCATGCAGAGTGAATCCATCAAGTAATGCTGCACATGGCGCAGAGATTTGTGATTGCAGAACATTTATTGCGGGATGGTCATTGCCCTCGGTCGTCCAAACTAAACCGGACTGATTATAGTCTCCAAGTAAAAGAGCGTGATCGCTGATCCCGAAATGTGAAGATACAGCTTCAACGGAGTCGATGTGGTTGGTTATGCAATTCATGTCGGCCTTGCGGTCGGGTGGAAGATACAGAACCCCTATACTCAATGAACAGTAGGATAATTTTATCTTGACCCAGAGCTGCTCTAGTGAAACATCGACTGGCGTAGGATCCAAAGAACAATTCAGGTTAGTGGATACAGCTATCAACACTCCACCACCTCGAGATTTTGTCCTGTTCAGAGAACTGCGGTCATTCCTAAAGACAGTGTATGACTGGCCGAACAGTTGCGGAGAAAAAATTTGTTCATTTAACCACGTTTCTGTGAAAACAATGACATCGTTATGCGATTCATTTACAGCAAGGAAAACTTCATCGATTTTTGTTCGTAAACCCCTAATGTTCTGGTAATAAACCCGCAATCGGTCACTTCTGGCAGCCGAAATGTTGTGATTTCTCAGGGTTTCAACAGCATCCGGGAGTTGACTATTCTGATCGAAAGATCTATCGGGGAGCTCAGGGGTTTCCAATGTGCTGGAGGAGGTGCCTTCCGGGTGCGGTAAAAAGTTGATAGATGAGCTGTGCGATGTACAGACCTGCGTCCGTGACGTTGTACGGCTGAGAGTTGAAATGTTTTCAGAGGATGCATTGTTCGTCATCGAGTTGTACTTGCCTGGTAGGGCAAGCTGGAAGACTCCTTTGCCCGGCCCGAACACAGGGTCAGGACGACTGAATAACGCTGGCTGCATTATCTCGACTGTGTCGGGGGGCTCAGGAGCTTCCAAAAAGCCATATGATGTGCGTCCTGGGATCGTCGATATTGATTGGTGCGTAGCGCTTGACATGCTTGAGCTACAAGGTGAGAGAACATCAGAGCAGAGAATGCGCTTATTAAATGGGTACTTGCCTAGAAGGGCAATTTGGAAGTCCCCCAGCACTGAACACAAGGCCAGGACGACTTGCTGCATTTCTAGAGGGCTCGGGAACCAGCGGGAGTGTGTCGGGGAGATGGGGGGCTTCCCCGGGGGGGGGGTGGGGGGGTGGGGGTGGGGGGGGGGCGCCGCCACCCTGGGGGGAAAAAAGGGGGGGGGGGGGGGGGGGGGGGGGGGGAAAAACGGGGCCGGGGAAAAAAAAAAAAAAATCACCACACGAGGAAAAAAAAAAAAAAAAAAAAAAGCTTCTCTCCCCCCCCTAAACGTCCTTTTCAGGACGACCAAATTAGTTTTCCAACTGAAGAGTTCGCTTGGATGAATTTTTCTTTTGTGCTGTTTGAAATTTCCATTACCGCGCCCCGGCTGAGTACGGCATTGCTTTAAAGAAGCGCCGCGTCCCGGAGTAAATGGCAAAGCGCGTTGGAGAACCAATGAACAAACAGATCCATAACTATCTTCTACGCGTTAGAGATAGTGGCCCTCTCAACCATCGTAGAAAATATAACCGGGGCCGTATCATAATTAAGAGCCACCAAATGCTTTCTAAAGAGTGTACAACAGAATTTTCTTGGCCCTTTTCAGGACTGACTTAAATCAATTAGCGGATGGCCCTGACGTGTATGGGAATTAGATTGCTGCGTAGTCCTACGTCAACTTTGCGTACAACCCCATTGGGTTGTACCTTGTAGTTTTTTATTAAATTCATTGTAAATAAAAATAAAATTACAACTTCGGTGTTTCACTTCTTGGATAACATTTTACTCTTCCGAAGCGCCCGTGCCATCACTCTTGCTTTCACTGGTAAAACGTGTCAATTGATATCAACAGCATAGACGTCACAAAGAACAATATCAACGCGATAAAAAAAAACACAGAAATAAAACATATTTCTTGCATTTCTGTTGCATGTACACAAATGATAGTGATGATAGTTTGATGTGTATAGCTTGTAAGCGAAATGGCAGAGTGCAAACAGAGTGGGGATTCTATACTGCCGAGTGATATCGCTACTGCTTGCTCAAGTTGTTCACGAGTATACCACTATAGTTGCTATCCACTGACAAAAGCGATAGCCAAGCTAGTCAGTGAGAACGATAATGTACTGTTCAAATGTGATGATTGTTTGTTACGCCAGCGTTGCAACAACGTTCTTACTGTCAATTTTACTTAGTAGGAACTCAACAAGTTCAACTATAGCTGTAGATGTACTACATCCTTTTGTAAAGCCGTAATGAAATTTGTATAAAATTTGATGTTGATTCATAAAATTTACTAATCTATTAACCAAAAGTTTTTCAAAATTTTTACTGAAGATGGAAAGTGTAAAAATTGGTCGAAAAATACAAGGATCGGACGCGTCACCGGATTTGAAAACGGGAGTAACCTTAGCAATTTTAAGGCACTCAGGATAGGTACCTCGTTCTAGTATTAGATTGAAAAGGTGAGCAAGAATATTAGAAAACTTAGCAGCGCTACTTTTTATGACACTAGCTGGGAAATTATCAGGACCGCTGCTTTTTTTTTCGTTCAGTCCCTTTATAATTTCAGTCACCTCATACACATTGGCAGGTTTCAGAAATATAGAGCGTTTCAATCTAGGAACGTTGTTCAAGGGATTTGCATTATCTTTCGGAATTTATCAGCAAGATTTGGAAAAGAAACTATTAAATAGTTCACAAACTTCTGATTTATTAGAAATCTTTAATCCATTATTCACAAGTTCGAATCGAGTCGCAGGCTTCGAGTGTTCCATAATCTCATTAAAAATTTCCAAAATTTTGCATTTCTAGTACAGTCTAATAAATTTTGGTAATAGTCAATTTTACACCTCTTTTTAGCATCATCCGTTCTCTTAGACACATGTTTCAACATTTTTTTCAAATTGACATTAGCAGGATCATGTTTTACTTTTCTAAGATATTTGTGTTTAAGTTTAATCCATTGCCATACGTGGTAGTTGAGCCAAGGGCAGTGTTTAGTTTTAATATTAACTTGCTCCCTCTTAGTTTTTGTACATAGTGCTAATAAATTAATTTAGGTACTTATTTTAGTGGTGATTGAATCATTTACAGCATCGGTACAAACGTAGTCATTCAAAAAGGTTGTGAAAAGATCATGTAGTTTCATTCTGTCAACGATTTTTTTTGGTGAGTACCGTGCGTGTTTTAGGCCCTCTAATTTTAAATGATGAAACTTCTAACAAGTGATCACTTACTTCTGTATAAATAGTATCATTTCTTAAACTTTCCAAATCCTCTTTGCTGCATACAACGTGATCTAAGATATTTTTACTAATCGGACGAGTTACAAACGTATATGAACAAACATAATTATAGGACTCTAAAAGGCTTTTATAACGAACAACTACATTATTAGTGGATAAGTTCACAGGAACATTCACGTCGCCAACAAAGAAACGAGTACGCGTATTTTGTATCGACAAAACATTTTCAATGTGTTCATAAAATCGGATAGCGTCAAATGATGGCGGCCTGTATAGGCCAATCACTTCGTAATAAGATCCATTTTTTTTAACTTCCACGTGTACAATGGATTTCCAACTTCCACGTGAATGATGGATTTCACCAACATTACGATTTTCCAAATCTTTACAATTCAGTCCTACTTTGACATAAATGGCAAGGCTACCTGAAGACGTTTCACGGCATGAAAAAACAGAATCATAACCTGGTATTTTGTATAAAGCACAATTAATTGATTTTAACCACGTTTCACTTACAACTAACACATCAATTGGGACCTTAATATTATCTAAAAACAAAGGTATATTGTCAAACTTATGCAACACATTCATACCTCTTATGTTAAATTGGGCAATTCGGAGATGATCCTCAATGCATTCAGTATGATTCAAATTGAACTCTTTAATACAATCATGATAAACATTTATTAAATCAGCCATTTCAACATACATGAACATGAACATGATTGACCGCCCACGGATGCAATTCCGTTATTGCCAGATCAGCTGTATTTACACAAAGAACGAACAGATGATGTTTGGGACTAACATACATCTTCAATGTGTAAAAACTGGTGACCCATTATAAAGCAATACCGGCGCCGGCCGTGCCCGAATGCTGGTCAAGTAGGGGATGGGAAGGAACGTGTTGACATGATACTCGCTTTGAAGGAAGCCGAGAAATCCTCTGCACTTCCACGAGAAATCACTGGGATGTTGGATAGTTAGGGAAAGGTTAACAGCAGGGTTCGTTTTGGTTAACGATACGCTGAAAGTATGTTGCACTATCGTCAAGAGCAATGGACCGCTCCAATGTGACTGAAAAGAGACAAGCATAACGAAAAACAAGACAAAAGAAAATAAACAGGATATCAGATAATGTCTTCAAAATATGGTAGAAATAAATTATTTGATGCTTTGCAAATCAGCTCTCCTCGATGTCCTAGATCCCGGCCAAGTTCTGCTGGACTCGCAGCTGCTGCAGTCGGCACTCGTTCACATCAAGCCGGCCGTCGCCGAAGTGTCGGAAACTTTCCGGTTGTAACATGATATCTGCATCTAATACGCTCTTCTTCCACCGATTAATTTGTTGCTAACTAAGCCTGCACACTTTGGCACAGTTTAGGTAGCAGCAAACAGAATCCATTAAATCAGCCATTTCAACATAATATATTTAGTAAAAACAAAATAACCAAACTTCAATCCCTAGATTATTTATTACTACTACTATTTTTGCCACACTTTCGTTTAGGCGAAGGAGTATCTTTAATCGGCGATTTATTTTCATAACGGTTGACTAGCTCATACAAATCATCTCTTGTTCTGATCAATTCAGGCTTAGAGTGGTCATTTTTCTTATCTAAAATGTTACCACCTCTACTTGCCCAAACGTATTTAATACTTAGTTTTTCCTGATGTTCTCGCATTTCATTTAACAATTCTATGGTCAACGGAGTCAATTCATCTCGCATAGTAATTGTAGTTGGTTTGCCATTTACAACAAAGTCTACATCCATGTCGGAAGAGAGAAGCTTTTCGGACCTTATCTTCTTTTCAAATACGATTTCCTTAGCAACGACGTCCTTGAAAATAACGCGAATGGGAATCAGTGAATACTTAGCTTTATTTTTCCCTCCGAGCCTATCAGCTGACAGCAGTGTCCATGTTCGATCCATAGCAAGAAATAATGTTACGAACAATATCAACAGTATTTTCAGCAGGAACGAAAGGGACCCCAAGAACTATAGCGTTGTTGCGTTTTGCTTGACGAGTGCCCGTATCAACGTTGTGTTCTAGTTTGTTAACCATTTTTGACATTGAGTGTTGCGTATGTTTTAGCTTACCAATGCCTAGCTTTTTTTTTTGGGGGGGGGGGGGGGGGGGAGAGAGAAAAAAATAATTTCTCCAACCAGTGGCTGCACATACTGAACAATTAACATTAACGGACACTTAACGGACAATACAACGCCCGGTGGACCAGTAGAGTAGGGTCATTTTCATGTTCCGACAGATGGAGCGGGAATGGAGCCCTATTTATGTGACATTACGCCTGAATGCTGGTGGATTATCTTCTCTACTCTCACCCAAAGTATTTGACAATACCCGTCCGTTTCTTGCAACAAGATTAAACAATTCTAGGCTTGTTCTGGAATAAAAAAAAAACGATTTTAAAAACTTTCGATTTTTCCCATGTTTTTAAATCAAACCACATTGAATGCCAAACATTTAACGGGTCATGTTGGATTTTTGTATAGAATAACCACCGAATTTGTTTGCAGTTTGTACTGAAAATGTACTTTTCATCCGCGACCCTCTCACCCAAAGCAACACAGAAGAAACACCGTTTTTTACTCACCATGCTCACACCGTTTGAATAGATTATATTTTTTTAATGGTTGTTCAAATAATAAGTGAATAGCTTTTAACAAACATACATTTTGAGTTTTGGTGGTTTATAGCTTATGGTTTGTGTCCCCTTTGCTCACCTTTAGTATAATTATTTTATCTGATATTTTCTAAACAGGAACATCAAACATAACCTTTTAAAACGACGTAAGTAACAAATGTAAGCAAGCTGTGTTTTTTGTGCTGAATTGTTGCTACTTGCATTCTCAACACACGAGTAGTTAGTAAATAATTTAAGAAATTTTATTCATCAATGACGAAAAGAAATTCATATGCGTTCCAACAGCTATTCCTCAATATTTTAAAAATAATTTATATACACATCTGCATCTGCGTTTTGAAATTTGAACCGATTTATCTGATATGATCCAACTGAAACACGTTCTGTCGAAACACGGTATATGTAGCAATCATGTGTATCTGAGTAGTATGAAACCAAAACGGTGTATCATTGAATTACATTAAAATTGTTGTTCAAATTCGAGAAATACAACCATTTTGCATATTTTTCTATTCGTGGTTATTTCAGCTGCATCAAAAAACATTCGTTTTGTTTTGTTTGCTTGTTTTTTTTAATTACATGCTGGAAAATATTAAACTTACTTTTGAAAAACTTTCGAATGTCCATTTATGGTACTTCTGGATAAAATTTATCAAATAACTGCTTTAGACTGCTTATAATTAAAAAAAAACCGCATGTATTTTACCCGATGATTCGTTTTGTTATGAAGGTTCTTCTGTTTATAAACACGCGCAGAACCATCGCTTATTCTTCCGGTCTTCCTCTAAACTCTCCACCGATTGCTTGTCGATCTGCCAAACTTGGAAGACATCTGCATGGAGTTATCTGAAATTATAATAATCCGTCCAATCTATCACAAAACGTTGCGATTGGTTGAGCGGACTGGAGATAATGAAATCCATTTGTATAAGGCCAAGTCTCTCCCGGTTGGTATTAAACCGATGAGCATGGATATCAATAGAAACATAAAGATACCAGAAGGCACAAAATGCATCTACGGACTCTTATTTTTACGAAATCCCTCAATTTCAACTTGATTGATACAGTTATTAGTTACAGCAGTGCAATAGATTGTAGAATACAGTAGTAAAAATTGTAAGTTACGAAAAAAGAGTTTGGTTCGAGCATCGGCAGTGAAAGGTTGTGTCGATGCTTTATTACGCACTATTTTCCTATCGAGCCTGGCGCGTTTCATGTTGTTTCGGTTATCTATAATTCGGTGTAACGAGTGATCGAGTGAGCACAGTAAAAGAACAACAAAGCGTCTCTCAAGCGTTCATAAAATTATCCTTGTTTTCCTAACGGAAAACCACCATCACACTTTGTGAGTGGCTCCAATAGCATCCTTATTATTGGTTTAACTCAGATCAAATCGGATTTCTAACATTATAAAAAATCACCTTGTTTTTCCGATGAAAAAACACCATTACACTTTGTGTGTGGCCCCAATAGCATCCTTACTGTTGTAATCGGTTCGAATCAGAAATCGGTACTAGTATTTAAATATTTTACTAAACGAAGCGTGAATTCAGCTTATTGTTTACCAAAACGAACCCTGCTGCCACCCAATCTTGTCATCCAAAATCCCAGTGATTTCTCGTGGAAGTGCGGCGGTGGTCTCGGCTTCCAATAAAACGTCCAAATAAACGTTAACGCATTCCTACCCTTTCCTTATTTGACCTGCATTCGGGCGAGGCCAGCGCCGGTATTGCCTTAGTTTGGGATCACCAGTTTTACACATTGAGCATGTTTGCATCATCTGTTGATCTTCTGAGTAATAAAGGGCGATACGGTCAAAATTTGGTCAATATCAACTTGACGTATTTCTTTCAATTTTGCATTTAAAAAACCTGAACACCCCTCATTTTGAAGGTATGTGTGTGTAGAATGTTGCTTCTATTTTGATTTTGGAATTCACTCTTCAGTTGTCAAAATGCCGTCCAAGCAAGAAGAGCAGCGTATCAAAATTTTGCTCGCGCATCGCAAAAATCCGAGCTACTCGCACGCAAAGTTGGCAAAATCGCTAAAAGTTGCCAAATCAACCGTTACAAATGTAATTAAAGTGTTTGGGTTGTCGACAGCCAGGAAGTCTGGATCGGGGGGAAATCGAAAACCGGAAGCCGCTGAGACGACAAAGAGAGTTGCCGGTAGTTTCAAGCGAAACCCTAACCTATCTCTCCGAGATGCCGCAAATAAGCTGGGTGTATCGTCTACAACCGTGCATCGAGCCAAAAAACGAGCCGGACTATCGACTTACAAGAAAGTAGTGACTCCAAATCGCGATGATAAACAAAATACGACGGCCAAAGCGCGATCCCGGAGGCTGTACACGACGATGCTGACGAAGTTTGACTGCGTGGTAATGGACGACGAAACCTACGTCAAAGCCGACTACAAGCAGCTTCCGGGACAGGAGTTTTATACGGCAAAAGGAAGGGGAAAGGTAGCAGATATTTTCAAGCACACGAAACTGTCAAAGTTCGCAAAGAAATATCTGGTTTGGCAAGCCATCTGTACCTGTGGCTTGAAAAGCAGCATTTTCATAGCTTCCGGGACTGTCAACCAAGAAATTTACGTGAAAGAGTGTTTGAATAAACGTCTGCTGCCTTTCCTGAAGAAACACGGTTGTTCCGTACTGTTTTGGCCGGATTTGGCATCTTGCCATTACGGTAAAAAGGCCATGGAGTGGTACGCCGCCAACAACGTGCAGGTGGTTCCCAAGGACAAGAACCCTCCCAACACGCCAGAGCTCCGCCCAATTGAGAAATACTGGGCTATTGTCAAGCGGAACCTAAAGAAGACCAAAAAAACTGCTAAGGACGAGCAGCAGTTCAAGGCAAACTGGCTTTCTGCGGCGAAGAAGGTGGACAAGGTAGCTGTACAAAATCTGATGGCAGGGGTCAAGCGTAAGGCCCGGCAATTCGGATTTGGAAAAGCGGAAGCCTAACTGAATATTTTTCCTGAATTTTATACTAATTGAACTTGAAAAAGAAATTTAATTTGATTTTTTAAATAAACGATTTCACCGATTTACACGCGTTTTCCCTTGACCAAATTTTGACCGTATCACCCTTTAACAGCTGAACTGGCAGTAACGAAATAACAACTTCGGGCGGTCAATCATGCTCATTATCCTGCTCATGCTCATAAAAACGGATAAATTATTTGAATAGGATAAGACAACTGAAACTTCTCGCCCTGACTAGCTTGCTGTTCTGCTTCTCACACGCTGAATCAAACTGTAAGATATGATCAACATATATTCTCAATAATACGAAACTACAGTACCCTAAAACGGGGAAAGCGGGGTAACGGGGCGGATTGACCCATGCCATGAATAGTTCAAATAAATATTTTTCGTTGATACTTTTTCTAACTATCAACTGTGTTTCTTAATCTAGTATTATTTGGCTTCTGAAGGTATAGCATAGGTTTGAATATTCAGTTTTTTGATTAACCAAGAACTGAACATTTTATTGAGCATAGCTTCTTCAACTTTCAGCTAGCGGGGAAAAAAATCAATCAATGCTTATCTAATAGCTAACATTACAGATTAAGAGATATTTCCCTAGTAGCACATTTGTTTCAACCCAGTAAAGGTGACTGCTCTGTGACTCAATTAAGTCACAATAGAGCTGCTGAAACCAGTTTTGACTGTTGTGTGCTGCTTGGGGTTTTTAGATACTTTCGGCTACATAGGTTGGGTTCTAGGTTAAAGGAAAAATATTGTCATAAAATTGTTACTCGTAACTATTTAAAAACTATTACATAATTACAACTTTTTTCTCATGGATGTCAATTTTTTACGCTTTTTTGCTATAACTTGTTACAAAATCGAGGCAACTTCGCGTAATTTGGCTTTTTTATTTAGGCAAAGGAGCAATCTGACAAACATCCCAAGCAACACAAAATCGTCATATTTGGTTACAGTGACTTGATTGTGACTTAATTGAGTAGTATTGGAGTAACATCAACTGTATTGCAACAAGTTACCTTGCAACCTTCTAGAGATAAAAAATAAATAATAATATATTGAAACAAATAATAAAATTCTAAAAATAAAATCAAAACATAGGATTTCGCTAAATTTGCCCACTTCCTAGACTTACGTGAAAGTCTTACACACAGCTTGACTAACCCTTGCCTGAGACAACAAAAACACTATGTGAGTTTCTTTTCAACTACTACAGCACCACAACACGAAGCACGAACCAACGACTTTATTGTGCAGTATGCCCGTTCATTCAATTTTCGCTTATTATGTTTAATGCAGAACTAGAATCAATCAAACTTGTTTGCAAGTCCAGCACGCAGCCGGGTTTACTCTTGCGAGAGATAACAAACACAAACAGTGTGTTAGAGCATCCGTATCGGGCGCAACTATCTGGGCGACTAAAATACTAGCGCATGGAGCTGTCATTTTAGTTTGGTCACTCAATCTCACACCGGTCGCTACTATATTTTATTACCGAGTTCTGTATCGGTCGCTGCTAAACTAGTGCTCCATCATCAGTTTGACAGATTCGGTGATCGTCATAAACATAGTCAATTGCGATAGCTCTTTTTTCGTGATTTCTATTGGAGAGACGTTCGGTTGGCATGAAAAGAACCATTGGTTACAGTGGTCTCCACTGGGGTTTGGTACAAAAATATAAATGTCTTTTCCTATAAGTTTCGCCAAATCACCCCAGAGGTTTCCGGATGGGCCATTGTGGTAAATTATTCTTTTCATGCCTACCGAAGGACTCTCCAGGTGAAAAAAAAGAAAGAGCTGTCGCACGACGTGGTTTGGTGCAAAAACACAAATGTCCCCTCCTACAGGTTCCCCCGGGGCACCTCAGAGGTTCCAAGAGAGGCCAATGTAATTAAAAAAACATGAAGAAAAAACCGTCGCACCACGTGGTTTGGCGCAAAACATCTCCTACAGGTTCTCCCGGGACACCCCAGAGGTTGCTAGAGCGGCCATTGTGGCTAATGGTTCTCTTTCATGCCAACCAAAAATCTATCCAGGAGAAATCATGAAAAAGCCATTGATAAAATTGACGTTAACCCTATTGATAAAATTCCTATTATTAAACCAAATTGACTTAAAGTGGATAAAGCAATAATTTTCTTTGAATCAAATTCAAAATTTGCCACTAATCCTGATTGCGTTAACAAAAATAAACAACAAACCAATCGAAGATTTTTGACAATTGGCAGTCGAATAGCAACCCTCGCGCCACTATCGCCTGGCTAAATTTGAGCGCCTGATGCTTTCCGATAGTCGCGCTACAATTTTGCTAGCGCTTTTAGTTGCGCCCGATACGGTTTGAAGTGATGGTGAGGGCGATCAAATATAGTTTAATCGCGCACCGCTACGGGTGCTCTTACTATTCAAATTACTACAGCACCACTACACCAAAGCACGAACCAACGGCTAGAATATGTAAGACGCCTGTTCGTTTGATTTTCACTAAATCTATCTACTGAACTACTAATCTAACTACTTCAGCACCAGTACACCGAGCACGAACCAACGGCTAAATAGATTGTGCAAGACGCCTGTTCGTTTGATTTTCCCTATCACAGTAAACAGAACCCCTTTGTAAAACATCAGTAAAAAAAACTTCAGCATACATACATCCAGCTCAGCTAATTTTTTTAACGCTTCAGAGCATACAACGATCCATACAGCAACAGCAATTACAGCAGTCAGTACAATATCAGTATCACAATAATGACTTAAGGTGATGGGCATGAGCGAGAAGTTTTCCTCCGATGATTTCATTCGGATTTTAAAAGATCAAAATGAAGACATCACGATTAATGAAGTTAAAATAATAAGAATGTATGAAAATCCACGCTTCAATTACAATAAGTTTAATACGGTAATTGAAGTTGTTAAAAACACTTATAATTGTTTATTTACCGCTAAATTTGATTGGTGTCGTGTTGTTCCTGAAATTCAAGTTTTGAGATGTTTCAAATGTGGAGAATTTGGACACATGAGCATGGATTGTAAAAAAAATGTAGCATGCTATAAGTGTAGCGAAAGTCACACGACATCTGAATGTACATCAATTGTTTTGAAATGTATCAATTGTAAAAAAACGAATAACGAACGTAAAACGAACTTGGACGTAAACCACGGCGCGTTTAGTAATGAATGTGAAATTTTCAAGCGATTATATGAACGAGAAAAAAACAGCCTGCATTTCAATGAATAACAACCAAGTTCCAGTAGTAATGTGAGTAAATTCGATATTTTGTAATTCAATATTGCCGGGTTGTCTACAAACTACGTAGAATTGCGTCAGATTGTAGAGGGAAAATGTCCATGTTTAGTCTTTTTATAAGAAACGCATATAGTTGACATGGCAAGCATTTGATCAATATAGTATTCCGGGATATAATGTGGCTGCTTGTTTATCACATTCTAGACACACTGGTGGCGTTGCTATTTATGCTAAAGAATCAGTTCAATTCAAGCTTCAATCGAACGAAGTTTGTGACGGCAATTGATTTTTAGGCATTGCAGTTGTTCGTGGCATGCAGATCGGTAATTATGGTGCACTGTATCATTCTCCCAGTTCTATTGACCAGCGTTTTATTGAAATTTTGGAAAACTGGTATAAGATTTTTGAAGATTCTAGGAAACTAAACGTGCTTGCTGATGATTTTAATATCAATTATTTTGACATTAATAATTCGAAGCATTTGAAACGATTAGCAGATTTCTTAAATTTAAAACAATTGGTTAATGAATATAAGCGTATTTCCAGACACAGTAAAACTTTGATTGACCATGTGTACTGTAGTTTTGATTCTGTTACTGTTGTTATAAACTCTGACTTGAAAGTAGCCGATCATGAAACCATTATTATTAACGTTGAAGATAATAGTAGTGGTGACAGTGATTATGTGAAATTGAAAAGTTGGAAAAAGTATTCGAAACAAGCTATTTTAAGACTTGTCGAAAGACGTGTGGATTTTCAAACAAATACCGGTTCTCTAGAAATCAGCTGTTTTGACTGACGTCTTAAAATATGTACCAATAAACTAGCTGAAAATAAATTTGTTTCAGTAAAGAACTCGAACAGCTGGTACAATTTGGATCTTTTGCATCTTAAACGTAAAAGAGTAAAGCTGTACAAGAAATGGCGAAGAACGAATAGGCATATCTTTTAGAATAGGTACAAAAATACAAACATGTCAAACTTTAGAGAAAAAAATACGGAACTTTTTGTAAAAGGCCAGCTGTTAAAGTATTTAAATAGTAATAATTTGATTGCGCCGGAACAATAGGGATATCGCGAAGGTGAAACAGCGTTAAATTTAGTGTTAGCAAAATGGAAAAAAAGGAGAGCGTAAAGATACGATTGTTGCTGTTTTTTTTTTTGATCTGAAACGCTTTTGATACGATTTCTCGGCCCTTGTTGTTAGAAACAATCAAGCGCTTTGAATCTTCAGGTTCTGCATACAGATTGTTCGAAAGCTATTTGTCTGACAGAACTCAACGGACGGCTTTTAATGATTCTGTTTCGAGCCCTGTGGAGAACAGCCTTGGCGTACCACAAGGGATTGCATTAAGACCCATTTTATTCATTCTATATATTAATGACATGCGACGAGTTTTGCGATTTTGTGATATCCAGTGAGCGCTCAACTTCCGAGCTGAACACACGCGTTTTTCTTTACTGCTTTCTTTACTTTTTTTTCATTCTCTCTTCTTGCTCATCGCTGGGTCGTTCAGTCCAAACGAATCCGGCCGTAGAGAAAACACCTTTCGCATAGATTTTGCGAACGTGCCGAAGAAACCGGACAATGCTAAAGTGCATAGCTTTTGTGCGACCGTGCTGGGTCTGAAGCAAGGCGAAGTGCTCCGGATTCAAAACAGCAGAACCCTCGGAGCTTCATTCGTGAAAGTCATCGATCTGGCGTTGGCGCAACGCACGTGCGAGGAACACGATGGCAAGCACGAAATCACTGTCGACGGAAAGAAGTATCCGTTGAGAATCACCCTGGAGGATGGAGCAGTGGAGGTGAGGCTCTTCGATTTGTCCAAAGACGTGTCGAACCAAAAAGTCACCGACTTCTTAGGAAGGAACGGTGAAGTCATCGCAATACGCGAGCAACGAAACGGAGCCGATGTCAATTTCCCTGGCATCTCGAGTGGTGTCCGCGTAGCCAAAATGAGCGTGAAACGAAACATCGAGTCGTGGGTCACCATCGATGGCGAGATGACACAAGTGGCGTATTACGGGCAGCGTCAAACTTGCCGACACTGCCGCAAATACATCCACATCGGGGCTACGTGCATGCAGAACAAAAAACTGCTCGTACAAAAGTCCTACGCCGATGCTGCAAAGCAGACGCCGTCGCAAAAAATGACTAAAGCTCCGACTCCGATCCAGGCCACACACAGTGCGAACGAAACAAAAACGACCTCGAACCAAGCTGCTCAGCCTCGGTTCGAAACACACTCAGCGAAAACGACCATGCCGCCGCCGAAACCAATTCACCATCGGCAACAGAAGCTGCTGCGAGTACCAGTCGTGACCGAACAAAATTTCCCCCCGTTAACCTCCATCTCGGCTTCGACTCACTCATCGGGCAGCGGGTCGTTGGCCCCCTCTACAGGCCAACAGCCCCCTGCTAGCAGCGGAGTGGAACGCAAAACTGCTAGTGTCAAGTCCGATGGCAACGAAACCACCCAACAGGCAAGAAGCCTCGCGTGGAGGACGACGATGGTATGCGAGATGGGAGTAAAAAACCGTCGTAATGGCTGAGTTCTCCAGCTATAACCTCGCTGCAATCAACATCAACAACATCACAAACGTAACGAAAATCGACGCACTCCGAACCTTTATTCGAACGATGGAGCTAGATATTGTTTTTCTCCAGGAGGTAGAGAACGAGCAGCTCTCTCTGCCTGGATTCATCGTCTTCTGCAACGTTGATCACGAAAGGCGGGGATCGGCAATCGCGCTTAAAGATTACATCCAATTCTTGCATGTAGAGAAGAGCCTGGATGGTCGCCTCATCGCTGTGAGGATACAAAACACGACGCTGTGCAATGTATATGGGCCATCGGGGTCAGCTTTCCGTGCGGAGAGGGAAAGATTTTCCAACGGCACGATCGCATACTACCTTCGGTATAATACGCAACACGTCATCCTTGCTGGCGATTTTAACTGTGTGCTTCGTCCGTGCGACTCCACGAGTGCAAATACAAGTCCGGCTCTCCAGGCGACCGTACGGCAGCTGCAGCTGCATGATGTGTGGCTGAAACTGCACCCCACTACTCCCTCACCCACGTACGTCACACACAACGCGGCATCCAGGCTCGATCGCATGTACATCAGCACGGGGCCATGCGAGCACCTGCGATGCGCAGCCACGCACGTATGCTCATTCACCGACCACAAAGCTCTGACAGTACGCATTTGCCTTCCACACCTTGGCCGTGAACAGGGACGCGGATTCTGGTCTCTCCGCCCTCAACTCTTAACGATAGAAAATCTAGAGGAATTTCAAGTCTGGTGGCAGTTTTGGACCCACCAGTGAAGAAATTTCCCCACCTGGATGGCATGGTGGATCTCGTGCGCGAAACCGAAAATTAAATCCTTTTTCCGTTGGAAGTCAAGCGAAGCCCTCAGGATTTTCCACGCGGAGCAACAACAGCAAAAAAGCGCAAAACTACAGCGACAGTTTGCGCAAAACTACACCCGACTCAATGAAACGTTTGTTGCGGGGAGAGTATATCAACTTTTCATCTTGGCGACCGACGGCAAAAAACAAAATGATAACAGGACTGCAGACTGAGCAAGGAGAACAAATTCAAGGCTCCCGAGAGATCGAACAGCACATGTTTCGATACTTTAGGGACCTATACGCGGCGGAAGAGACGAGGCGAAACGGGAAATAAACGTTCGAAACCGAGAGAGTCGTGCCGGAGAACGACGAAGAAAATGCAGCTCTAATGGCAGAGATCAGCGTAGACGAGTTGAAAAATTCCATCCGAACGTCGCAAAAACGAAAGTCTCCGGGCATCGATGGCTTGCCGGTGGAATTTTATCACCGTACATTCGACATAATCTATCGGGAGCTTTACTTCGTCATGAATGAAGCCGCGACGGATGAGCTCCCCACAGCATTCACCGATGGTACCATAGTGTTGGTTAAAAAGAGAGGTGGCGATGGAACTGCGAGAGCATACCGTCCCATCAGCTTGCTCAACGTCGACTATAAGATTCTCTCCCGTGTGATGAAAGCCCGGCTGGAACATGTACTGCGATCACATCGAGTTCTGAGTGACGCACAAAAATGCGCCAACACCGATCGCTCTATCTTTCAAGCTACACTCTCGCTCAAGGATCGTGTGGTACAGCTTCTCGCGAGAAAGCAGAAGGGGAAGTTAATCTCGTTCGATCTCGACCACGCGTTCGATCGGGTCTCTCATGAGTTCCTGCATCGGACCATGCTCTCTCTTGGTATCAACCAGGATTTCGTCAGCTGGCTTTCTCGGGTTGCTAATACCTCTTCGTCCCGGCTGCTTGTGAATGGGCACCTCTCACAGCCGTTCCGTATCCAACGATCCGTTCGGCAGGGAGATCCAATGTCGCAATGCTGCTCTTCGTGCTCTATCTCCATCCCCTCTTATTACGTGTGGAGCGTGTGTGTGGTGGTGATCTTTGCGTTGCATATGCTGACGACATCACGGTGATTGCAACCTCATCACAAACGGCCGAACGAATTTTCCAGCTGTTTGACTGCTTCGAGATGGTAGCCGGGGCAAAACTCAATCGGCACAAAACAGTAGCGATCGACGTTAGATTCACCGATGGAGCTCCACTCTCGATACCAGGGCTTCATACTGCTGAAGAGGTGAAGGTGCTGGGCGTTATTTTTGCCAACTCAGTGTGGCTGATGGCAAAGCTAAACACACTAGTGGGTAAAATCCGGCAGATGATATTCCTGCACAACATGCGCTCCCTTTCCCTGCAGCAGAAAATTGGTGGTACCTGTCGTCAATATTACCACCTCAATGCATCCACACAGCAAAGCTAACATCAACGATGAGGACCTACCCAGAGTGGAAAGAAACCATCCAGGCATCGAGTGGAAGAAGATCTGGATGAACATATCGTCACGAAGGCTACCGTCCAACCTGCGCATGGACCTGAACTTATTAATTAATGAGAAGACGGATCATCGTAGGTTACTTGATAAAATCGGTCGTGCAAGCGATCCTTATTGCCAGTTTTGTCAGGTGCCCATTGTCGAATCTCTACAACACAAATTCAGCGGGTGCCCTCGCGTAGCTGCAGCATGGGCACACATCTAACGAAAGGTGACGATGATTCTTGGCGGGTGGCAGCAGCTAACCTTCGACGATCTTCTGCGACCCATTTTGGTAAACATAGCACCAGCAAGGAAGGGTGAAATTCTTAAAATCTTTATCAAATACATCAGCTTTGTTAAATTAAATGTTAATAATAGAATCGATGTTGGCGAACTAGACTTCATTTTGAAGCTAGTTGATTAATGCTCTAGTATAATATTTGATTTAAAACGCAAACTAAATAAACAATATATTACAAAAAAAACGAAAGGATGAGTTATGTCAGTGACATAACTGCAAAGTTGACGTAGGACT
Source organism: Aedes koreicus (assembly GCA_024533555.2). Lineage (NCBI taxonomy): Eukaryota > Metazoa > Arthropoda > Insecta > Diptera > Culicidae > Aedes > Aedes koreicus. The sequence continues at coordinate 56,652 of JAHHFK020003405.1, forward strand.
GCTTGTTGATGTGAAGAAATTGATGTCATCGAATTCATGAATTTCTACTATATTTTATTCAGTCTAAAGAACCATGAAACCCTGTGCTGGTGGTGTGTGAGGCTCCGGTTCTTCTTCCGCTATTGGTTCTTCACGAAAATTTATAGAAACTGCAGTTCGCCTCGAATTGACTGTTAATGATATTTTGTTTGTTAAATCAGCGCCAACATTAGATTGGCTTTCATAGTCATTTGCTCTTGAACAAAAGGTCACAAATACAAATTAAGCACTCTTTAAGGAAGATCAGCTTTATTTCTATCCGCTGATATATTCAATTTGAAGGAATTGTATACAACTTCCGATAAATTAGCAGACAAAGTGTTTGTTTACAAAAGCAGATTCTTCCTAATCAAATGTTGGAACTAAAATGTCCAACGTGCTTGTAAGTGTGAAATGGATCCTGTGTTTACGGAGGGAACATGGTTCGCGATTGAAATGTTCTTATCACTTCTCTTGGCTGCAGGACAGCCTGAGTTTTTGGCGGCACGTGATACTACGATAAAAATAGGCATTTACACCGTTTCTAACTCGAGATTGTACGGACTTAAGATTGAACATACACCCAAAAGTTGAGAAGGTGGCAAAGAAATGCAATTGCAGTTTTTGCAATCATATCTTGAGAAATCCGCATGATTTAGGAAAGGCAATTTTGCCCATTTTGATCCACAAAGCGTTTTATGGTACAAATGAAACCATGCAAGTGTGTGCAAGCGACTGTTAAGCAAAAATAGCTCGAAACAAATTTATCGCTGTAGGATCCTTATTCAATCATCACCCACATATCAATATACAATATGGATGAGTCGATATCACAAAATGCCGCAACGCTATTGGCCACTGTTGTATTGCCGCCGTCAAGTGTTCTATGTTTGTTCTCACTGATCATCGACAAAGCGTTTTATGAAATAAACAATGCCATGCCATCCAAGTTTGTTAGCGACAGGTTGCACATAGCTTGGTGGAAAATATGTCCATTTGCTTCATTGCTGCACCCTGAATTCCTCGCCAAGTGAACTAACTGTTGGGTTTCTATTCCCACATTCTTACCTTGTCAAAGTGGCTAATTGGTTGCCATCAAGAGCCGCCGCGCTAGCGGTCCTGGTCTGTATCTCGATCTTAATGAGCACATTTTATTTTTGTGAGCCATCTGACTTTCGAACACTCATCTCTTACTCATCAACTAAATATCACTGCGAACAATCTCACGCACACGTTCGATTTTTCATTGCGAATGACTGTTGCTGTTTTGCCCACAACTAATGTTAGATTTTTCATCCAACTTACGATCAATAGCAAGAATGGAACATAATCAAGCGAAATTGTATAACAATCTTACTTTTTTAGTTTGGGTGTAGAGTGAATTACGAAGAACTTAACCTAACACCAAGTAGACCAGTTTGGACATTTTCGTTTTGCAAAAAATTCCACAGGCTGGAGCGGGAATCGAACCCTCAACTTCATGACAACAACCGCTTGAACGACGGGCGACGCCGCTAACCACTTGACCACGAAGATGATGTGGGCGATTGATTTGGCCAGTTTCTCCGGGACGCGGTAGTTTAAGCAACGCCATGTTGAGCCGGTGCGTGGTAATGAACATTTCAATGAGCTCAAGAGAAATTTCAATCAATTTTCTTCTCGGTCTTCCTGGGCAGCAAGATGGCCTGAGTATTTGGCAGCACGTAATACTACGATAAAAATTGACATTTGCAACGTCTTTCAATCGAGAGTGTACACACTGAACATTGACCATAGAGCGAATTACAACGAACAACTTAACCTAACACCCAGTGGATTAAACCGGACATTTTCGTTTTGCAAAAAAGTTCAACCGGCTAGAGCGGGAATCGAACCCTCACTTCATGGCAATGAACGACGGGCGACGCCGCTAACCACTTGACCACGAAGATGATGTGGGCGATTGATTTGGCCATTTTCTCTGAGACGCGGGCTTTTTCAACGCCATATTGAGCCGGTGCGTGGTAATGAAAATGTCGATGAGCTCAAGAGAAATTTCTATCAAACATACTCTTTAGTTGGCAACTTGATTGGATCGTCCTGAAAAGGACGGATTTTAGTTGATAACATGGTTCGCGATTGAAATTTTCTTCAGTCTTCTTAGGCTGCAGGACACCACTCTGTGAAATGGTCACACCGGAGAAAAGTTTGTTCAGCTCCTCGTCGTTGCGAATAGCTAGCTGCAGGTGACGTGGGATGATTCTGGTCTTCTTGTTTTCACGGGTGGCGTTTTCTACCACCGTGCTCCGCAGACAAGTCTGTCGCATACGAATGCACAGCGAGGCGCAAACATGATGTCATTTTCGACCAATAGCGTTTGGCGTTTAGACATTTTTCTTTTAAGTACATTTTAATCAGTTTAAACAAACATTATGAATTAAGTTTGCAACAGGGATTCAACGTTCTACCTTGCGAATGAAATACTTATCGTAAAATGTCTGTGGGCCAGAGAGGAGATATTACCGTTCAAAGACTCCAAACCCGCGTAACGCTTGCGATTTCAGAAATTTTAGAACGGCGCCCCTATACAGGAATAGAAAAGAGAGACGTAAGTCCTACGTCAAAAAAAAAAAAAAAATATTAATCTTTTTGCTGATGATGCCGTGTTGTTCATTACAGCTAAAAGCCGCGAGGAAGCCGTTTCACATTTGAATGCAGATTTACGTTCTCTAAGTAGATGGTTAAAGTACAAACAGTTGAAATTGTAACATAAGTAAAACTAAATTCATAGTAATTTCACGGAATCGAGTTATCGAACACGTCTCTGTTAAAATTGATGATGAGACAATTGATCGCGTTCGAGAGATTAAATATCTTGGCGTGATTATTGATGATAGATTAAAATTTGACTCTCACATTGACGATGTCGTCAAGAAAATAGCCAAGAAGTACGGTATTCTCTGCCGATTGAAAAATGATTTAAATATTGCTAGTAAAATACAATTGTACAAATCTATCATCTCTCCTCACATTTAATGTTGCCCTTCCATTTTGTTTTTAGCTAATCAAACACAAATATCGAGATTACAGTGTTTGCTAGTTTGCGTTTGATCTTGAGATGCAATAGGTTCATTTCTTCCTCTTTTTTTGTTAGATGTCCTACAGTGGTTATCGGTGAAGCAGAGAGTTGTGTATTTGACAATGGTGTTCATTTTTATAGTAATAAACGGGTTTGCTGCTTCGATATTTGTGTAATCGTATTGAAAGAGGAAATGATATTCATAGATATAACACTAGAAACGTGGATGATGTTAGAACACCATGTTTTTTGTACGGAGCTTCACAAAATTCGTTGTTTTTTAAAGGTTTTATACCTTATGTTTGCAATTCGATGCCTATACACATCAAACGTGCAGCAACACTAACAGATTTTAAGAGACAATGTATTTCACATATCAAAGCTGCCATTTGAACAGCTACTCTGTTAGCTTTTTACTCTTGACTAATTTTGTATCTTGACGATGTTATCACAACGGATATTTTTGTATGGTTTATTGTTAAATGTTTTATATTTGTCATGGGCACAAACAAACTATACTTCTCGCCTCGATGATGATGATGGATTAAAAGTTTTTATTTGTTATTGTAATTTAAAGTAGTTTTATTTTGTTAGTAGTCTACAAAAGTTTGAGCCTCGCGCGCGGTATACAGGTATAAAGGACTTCTTTTTGAATTTATAAAAAAAAACATATTGGCCTTTGATTCTTGAGAAGATGCCATGATATAGTAGTGGGTTTTCTGGCTGATTGTCGGGAAATTCCTTGGCAATTCTGTTGTGGTTGAAAGTAAAAGTTTGACTCGGGCCGGTGCAGGAATTTTTCGGTTTGGAAATTTTCCCGATTTCCCTGATTAAGGGTTGGAACCTTATTGACTCTGTAGTGGGCAGGATCGGATATTGGCTTGTCTTTTGATAATGTCCTTATACGGGTTTCTGTGATTTGAATTGGGAATACTTGCGAACATTTGTGGTTGACATCAATAGCTTTTTACAATTATATCGCTGTAAAGCAAATGAACAGTTTTGGAAAAAGTTTACATCTGTAGATGAAATCAGTTAGTTTTTTGTTTTGCATAACTGGTTTACTTGTTTTTAACCGTTATGTGTCCAACAGCGCGAGGAGGGGCTTCGGAAAATGGTATACTTATAAATTTTTCAATAGAAAACCAACAATAATGAGAGAAAAACTGTGGAATGAACACACAGGAATATGTGTGATTGCCACATGACAATTCGGTGACTTGATTCAGGACAAGTCACCCCGGAGCAGGTTCTCATGAGGCCACGGATGGCCAGAAAATTATTTGAATAAACCCTTACAATATGGGTGTCAACATTCTTGGAATCGTTCTAGAAGAAAATTTCTTATCGTTATCGGTACATCCGACGACTTAGCTACTGATTGGCCAGTCTAGAGTAAGAAATGCGAGTCAGGAACTATCGCTACAGTTATGTTTGACAGCAATAGAATCCCGGATGGACAATCCAAAAGTGCTGGCCAAATTTTTCACACGGACGGCTATTGATCGTTCTTGGAAGAGAACCTAATGAACTTCCGTTGTACATCTTCAATTCGATCGATTACTGTTATATGCAGGGGTGCGGGATTGAAACGCAAAAACACCAGAAAGAAATGCCATTTTGGTTTAAAACCGCTTTGCAGAAATGTTTGCAATAAATGAACTCTATTAGTTTTTTTAATTTCTATTATTTCTGGAATATAGTTTGAATTCACACTGAAAAATATCTCTGCTTATTACAACCTCCAAAATATGGACCCCAACAATGCAAATGCAAAGTTTTCAAAAAAAAAAAAACTTGACTCGCGTCTTAACTCTAGACTGGCCACTCCGTATCATAGTCATCAGATGTACCGATAACGATACGAAATTTTCTTCTAGAACGATTCCAAGAATGTTGACACCCTTATTGTTAGGGTTCAATTCAAATAATGTTCTGGTCATCCGTGGCCTCATGGGAACCTACTATGAACTGGCCACTCCAAAACCAAGTGTCCGGATGGTCCAATAACTATGGCAAACGTTCTTCTGGAACGATTCCAAGAATTTTGACACGCATATAGTTAGGGTTCAATTCAAATAATTTTCTGGCCATCCGTGGCCTACTGGGAACCTACTCTGAACTGGCCAATCCGAAGACAAGTTAGCGTATGGTCCAATAACTATGGCAAACGTTCTTCTGGAACGATTTCAAGAATTTTGACACCCATATTGTTAGGGTTCAATTCAAATAATTTTCTGACCATCCTGCTCCGGGGTGACTGTTCCAGGATCAAGTTACCGGATTGTCATTTGGCAATCACTCACATTCCTATGTATTCTTTGAATGACTTTTAGACTTTTACTGCTGATTATCTATTGTAATCTTTTATAAGTATACCATTTTCGGGACATGGTTCCGGATATCCGGAATTTTCGGAGACGGATGATGTCCATCTGTCAAAGTAGACAATTTTGAGAAAGAAGTTGAGTTTTTGGATCCAAAACTGTAAAAATATTCCGAATCGGTTTGATATTTCTAAAGTTATGGTCATTTTAGGCCTCTTGAAGGCGTTTTTTTTTGTTGGACACACAACGGTTAAATAAATTATCTAATAGATAAATTGGCTAAGTCAAACCTTTGTAGGAGTAAGTGGCGGGACCATCATCATCATCTGGGACGGATTTTTTTTGACGAAGACTACGCCTTCGGGAAGGGTAGGTGTCAATTGAAAATCTAAAAATAAGCGACCGTCACGAAATATTGTTACAAATTAAACGCTGATCACTTAATAAATGCTCAATAGATTTTAAAGATGTTTACATCCATAGATTGGAAATTTTCCCGCGTATCAATTCAATTATCAAACATTATCCGTTAACAATTTCAAGCTATTGAAAATAACCAAAATATGAGGTAGTGTCTTATAATGCCGATTTTTCAGAGTAAATTTACGAAATGCACTCAATTTTACTACCACAGATTTCAAATGTAAGCAAGGGAGGTCTCATGTGCAGCAGTGAACGATATAAAAGAGGTACACCTTCGCAAATTTACTCATTAGTGTCGCAGTACTGGAGCTGGGCAGACCAACGAACCATCGAGAATAAGCAGCTGGCGATGGCATGAGCTCTGAAAGCAATCTCGATGGCACGAAGCCTCTAGTGCGGAGCGGCAAAGCGCCAATTTGGATTTGGCAGGTGGTGGTGGCACGTACCGTACTTAGAAGGTGCAGTGGCGACCAACCAGTGGACAGGTAGCTTATTGCTCTGCAGGCTGTTGCTAGCAAGCCCTTGGCTAGGCAACCGTTGCTAGGCAGCCACTAAAGTGCAGTGGTGTGCTAGGCAGCCGGTTGCCCAAGCTGGTGATGATTTATTGCCAGCCGGTGGGCGCCACCACGAGGAGCGATATAAGTTGCCTGAGTGTGTGCTATACTTTCGGTAGCCATCTTTATTTATATCGCAAAGTGCACGGCAGCTTTGTGAAATGACCGACAATAATTCAATTCATCTGCGAATTATTCAAAATCCGTCCTTTTCAGGACGCCCAATCCAATGTTGAGAGAGTTTGTTTAATTTGAATTTATCTTACCAATTGACAGAAAACGGTGGCTAAAACAATTGTAGATTTCTCTTCGTTGTATTCCTTTAGCATTGTGCATAATTTATAAATGGTTGCCGTCGCGAGCAATTGAAACCAATTGGCCTACAGCGGTGGCTAAAACCATTTTATTGTTTGTGTGGTGGATTAAATGGGCGTAGAAAATACGTCTTATGGCAAGGGTAAGGTGTCAATTGAAAATCTAAAAATTAGCGACCGTCACGAAATATCGTTACAAATTAAACGCTAATATCTTAATAAATGCTTGATAGATTTTCAAGATGTTTACACCAATCGGTTGGAAATTTTCCCGAGTATCAATTCAATTATCAAACAATATCCGTTAACAATTTCAAACTATTGAAAATAACGAAAATAAAAGGTGATGTCTTATTATTTTGTTTTGCAGGCTAAATTTACTAAATAAACAGTAGTTTCCTATCACAGATTTCAAATGTGAGCAAGGGAGGTCTCATATGCAACAGTGAACGATATAAAACGGGTACACCTTCGCAAATTTTCTCATTCGTGTTGCAGTACTGGAGCTGTGCGGAGCAACGAGCCATTATGGATTGGCAGCTGGCGATGGCATGTACCCTGAAGGGTGCATTCGGCAGTGCTGAGCAGCAAGGCGCCAATGTGGATGTGGCAGCTGACGGTGGCAAGTACCATAGAAGGTGCACTGGCGACCAACCATTGGAGATTGCGCTGATTGCGCTGCAGGCTGTTGCTAGCAAGCCGTTGGCTAGGCAACCGTTGCTAGGCAGCCATAAATTATGCAATGGTTTGCTAGGCCCAAGCCAGTGATTTATTTGTAGCCAGCCGGTGGGTGCAGCCACGACGAGCGAAATAAGGTGCTTGTGTGTGTGTGTGTGTGTGTGTGTGTGTGTGTGTGTGTGTGTGTGTGTGTGTGTGTGTGTGTGTGTGTGTGTGTGTGTGTGTGTGTGTGTGTGTGTGTGTGTGTGTGGTGTGTGTGTGTGTGTGTGTGTGTGTGTGTGTGTGTGTGTGTGTGTGTGTGTGTGTGTGATTCTTGCTGCTAGCCATCTTTTGGTAAGGCGCAACGTGCAACGAGTGAAATAACCTGATTCATCAAAAGACCGAGAAGGTTTGAATTCAAATGCGGACCATTTCGAATCCGTCCTTTTCAGGACGACGAATTCAATTTCGAGAGAGTTTGTATGATTTGAATTTATCTAAAATTACTTTCCAAGTTCTAACCAATTGGAAGACAGCGGTGGCTATAATAATTTTAGTTTTCTCTTCGTTGCATACCTTGAGAATTGTGTACAATTTACAAATGGCTGCCGTCACAAAAAATTGAAACACCGGACGCTAATAATTCGATCGTTTCTTGATTGATTTATTTTTTGAGATATTTGCACCAACCTAAAGGTTTAACGATTGCCATTTTATTTATACAAATATATATTTGTAATATATTTGTTGCGTTCCGGTAAATATCAAGAAATTCCTTATCACGGACAACGTTTTGATTCTTCACCAAATGCTTTCTAAAGAGTGTACAAAAGAATTTTCTAACATAATTACTATCTAATGCTGGTCTAACGATCTATTTGGACCACACCCACGCTTTTTGATCAGACTACGCCTTACGGCAAGGGTAGAGGTCAAATGAAAATTTGAAAATAACTGAAACAGTTTGAACGCTAATAGCTTTATCATTTCTCGATAGATTTTCGAGATTTTTGCTTCAATCAGTTGGAGATTTTCGCGACTGTCAACTATCAAAAATATAATTAAGTGTTGACTTTGAATTCCCAAACAGACCCTGAACAATCTATAACGCGATAAGGATAATGGTTTCCAGCTGGTCTATCATATCAACACAATCACTACAGCCAGCACCACCGTTGCCTTTCATCATACCAACATTCAAATCAAACGTCCCTTTCCAGGGCCGCCAAATAATTACTAAGAAGCGAATCAAGCGAATGTTCTTACATACTTTCTCACTTACTTATGCTAACCCTACGTCCCATTAGAACAGTACCTGAGTACTAATCAAACGGTTTAACGAAGTCTACGTCAACCGGTCGTGTGTTATACACAACCCCACTGATTTTTTTATATATATATATATATATATATATATATATATATATATATATATATATATATATATATATATATATATATATATATATATATATATATATATATATATATATATATATATATATATATATATATATATATATATATATATATATATATATATATATATATATATATATATATATATATATATATATATATATATATATATATATATATATATATATATATATATATATATATATATATATATATATATATATATATATATATATATATATATATATATATATATATATATATATATATATATATATATATATATATATATATATATATATATATATATATATATATATATATATATATATATATATATATATATATATATATATATATATATATATATATATATATATATATATATATATATATATATATATATATATATATATATATATATATATATATATATATATATATATATATATATATATATATATATATATATATATATATATATATATATATATATATATATATATATATATAAGTTACAATAGACACCACCCAGTAATAGAAGTCACAGCCGACACCACCAAATAATAGATATCGCATTTGCATCGTCTCTTGCATTTGCATCGACGTGATGAAGATAAGCGCTAGAAACAAACTTCCTGGAAAGGAACGAGTGATAAGAGAAGAACTGACGAACTGGAGAACGAGAAACGGAACCAACCCCTGGGGACCGGACCAACGACGAACCGGACGAACGAGAGAGGACCGCGATAACAACGGAAGCCTCAACGACAAATAGCTAGGGCGAGGTCAGTATAGGCTAAGTACAGTACTAGAATTAAGTCTTTAAATAGCAGAACCGAATAAAGATTCAATCATTCATTGTTTAGACAGGGAAGTGACGAGTTTAGTTTTTAAAAACTCCATCTCCGAAGTCCACACTGTAATTGGCGCAGTCGACAGTCCTCGGGAAAGTGATTTGAATGAAGTGAAAATCCAGTGCTCCAGAAAAAACCAGGACGGTTCAAGCTAGGACGGATCAGGATCTACATCCAAAGGAACACTACGAAGCCCGAGGAGAACCTACGAACGCTTCCGGAATTTCCATCCCTGGAGGAACACCAGGCGATTTGCGTAGCACAAAGTTCGTGAGTACTTAAGTTAAAATTAATTTTAAGCTAAAAACAAGGACCAAAACCTGATTAAGGTTATTGGATTCTTCGTCGAACAAATAAACACTACTAATAACACACTGGTGCGCCCCGACCCACGGTAAGCAATCCGGTAAAATATCACAGTTAGGCGCGAACACTAACGTAAACAAATTCAAAATCTAATTAGATTTCAATTGAAATCCAACTAGTCGATTTCAAACTCAGAGGGAAAAGTGTTTAGTGAGAGTGAAACCAGAATAAAAATTAGTGCATAGGTTAATGCAAACTAGAAAAATGACCGAAGTCGCAAAAATGATAGAAGATTTGGCGGCAAAAATTGAGGAACAGCGCCTCCAAATAATTGCATTAGAAGGAGCACCTTCTCCTGCGGTACAAGTCCAAAATGTGGCTAGATTTGATAAGTTCAGCGTGCCTGACCCAATCAAATTAATTCCTACGTACGCAGGAGAACCGCAAATCCTTTCGTCTTGGATCGAATCCGTAGACCAGAAATTAACGTATAGCAAAACCTTAATTAACAACCCAACCACGGTGGACGAAGTAATGCCACTATGGGTTGGAATAATTAGAGATAAAATCATTAAAGAGGGCAATGAAGTCCTCATTCGAAACCAAACGCAATTAGATTGGAACTGCATAAAAAAAGCTCTGAGAGAAGAGCTTGGTGACAAACGCGACTTAGCAACGCTAAGCACGAAAATTTCGACACTTGAACAAGGTAATCAAGATTTAACTGCTTATTACCAACAATTTAAGAAATTATTGGCGGACATCAATGCCAATCTACTTGCAAACGACGACACCAAAGCATGCGTAAAAGTTCTCATGCTGAACTATGAGGCCATGATCACCAACGCATTTATTGATGGTCTTCCTGACAATCTATCTTTCCTTGTCAGAATTTATAAACCTAAAAATCTTCAAGAGGCCTACGAAGGGGCATCAGAACAATTGGTTATCAGCCAAAAAAGGCGTGAAAAACATATGCAAAATACTTCGCGGACATCAAAACCGCAATATATCCAATCCGCATCCAAACCTCCGTTCAATCAACAAAACTCTAGACCACTCCACAACCAACCTTCTAGACCACATTACAACCAACCTTCTAGACCACACTACAACCAACCTTCTAGACCACACTACAACCAACCTTCTAGACCTCAATATAATAGTTCGACCAACAGACAACAATACACTCAAAATACGACATATCAAAACGCACCTTCAGGACTTCCGGCCATTCAGAGCATAAAACCCGACCCATCAGGCCAAAGAAGTCAAGGAAATTCAAGATTACCTTTTGGTCAATACCGAAATCCACCCCAGCAAAGACAACAAAATGACGTAAACTACAACGAAGCTTCGGAACCAGATTCGGGTTCACCTCAAGAATCGCAATCGAACTACGAGGTGGAACATAAACAATCAAACCCAGAACAGAACGAAAGAGATATTAATGATTACGAAATACCAGAGGAAAACCTAAATTTTCTTTTGGGACTGCATCCCCAAAACGAGGAGTGACTAGCAACTTCTTGCCATTCATAGAAGTAAATTCACCAAAGCTTAGGTTTCTTATTGATACCGGTGCCAACAAAAATTACATATCACCCAACTTAGTCCCCGCAAGTGCTACGAAATCAGGTCCTCGCCAAAAGATTACAAATATTAGTGGGGTACACCTGATAAACAAATTCACATTTTTCAACCCTTTTATTGTCTATGACAAGGCACTCCCGGTACAGAAATTCTTTTTATTTAAATTTCACGACTATTTCCATGGACTCATCGGGTACGAAACTCTCAGATCTATGAATGCTGTGATTGATACAGCACGTGACTGTTTAAGAATTAAAAATATAACAGTTCCTCTCCATAAAAAACACCCCGAAACAGTCCAGATAAACTCAAACGAGACCAAGGAAATTTTTATACAAACATCCAACTCCGACGGTGATTTTCTATTGGAACAAGAGGTTGAACTTCTTCCTAAAATTCACATTTTAGCTGGTATTTACAGCAGCAAAAACCATAAAGCCAAAATTCTTATTAACAATTTTGACTCTGATGCAAGAGAAATTAATTTGTGCGACACATTAAATGTCGAAATAAATAATTTCAAAGTTACTGCACCTGAAAACGTCAACACCGAACAAAGACGATCATTCGATAACCAACTTAGACTCGAAAAGCTTAATTCCGAAGAAAAATCAAAATTGCTTAAAGTTCTTCATAAATTCCAAGATGTCTTCTACACGGACGATAATACTTTAAGTTTTACCAACGCTATACATCATCGGATAACAACAAAAGATGAACTTCCCGTTTACTCAAAATCATACCGCTATCCTTTTTGCCATAGAGAGGAGGTCCAACAGCAGGTCGACAAAATGCTGAAACAGGGGATTATTCGCCCCTCAGATAGTCCTTACTCTTCACCTATATGGGTAGTGGCAAAGAAGATTGATGCTTCTGGCCAACAGAAATGGCGACTGGTCATTGACTATCGGAAGCTAAATGAAAAGACGGTGGACGATCGATATCCAATTCCAAATATAACGGATATACTGGATAAACTTGGCCGATGCCAATATTTTTCAACCCTGGACCTGGCCTCAGGGTTCCATCAAATAGAGATCCACAGGAAAGACATTCAAAAAACAGCATTTAGTGTCGATGGTGGGCACTATGAATTTGTCCGAATGCCTTTCGGATTAAAGAATGCTCCGGCTACGTTCCAAAGAGTGATGGATAATATCCTCAGGGAGCATATTGGAGTTCGATGCTTGGTCTACATGGATGATATAATCATCTTTTCGACCAGCTTACAAGAACATTTGATAAATTTGAAACTTATTTTGGAAACACTGCGGAAATACAATATGAAAATACAGATTGATAAGTGCGAATTTCTCCAAAAAGAAGTTGCCTTTTTAGGTCATGTGGTGACCCCCGAAGGAGTTAAACCTAATCCCGAAAAAATTAAAGCTATCCAGGGATGGCCATTACCGAAAAACGAGAAAGAATTGAGAGCTTTCTTAGGCGTGATTGGCTACTATAGGAAATTTATCAAAGACTTTGCCAAAATCGCGAAACCTCTAACTCAGCAACTACGAAAAGGGGAGACAATTTGCCATACCAGTAACTTTGTGTCGGCCTTCGAACGTTGTAAAGAGATCTTAACTAGTAGTCACGTACTACAATATCCAGACTTTTCGAAAAGTTTTATTTTAACCACAGACGCCTCAAATTTCGCGCTAGACGCCGTATTGTCTCAAGGCACAATTGGATCAGACAAACCCATCGCTTTTGCTTCCCGTACACTGATCCAGACCGAGGAGAAATATTCAGCCATCGAAAAAGAGCTTTTGGCTATCGATTGGGCTTGCAAATATTTCAGACCCTATTTATTTGGACGCAAATTCAGTCTTTTTACGGATCATAAGCCATTGACTTATGCCTTAAACCTCAAAGGCTCTAACGACAGATTGATCAGGTGGAAGTTACGTCTTGAGGAATTTGACTACGAGATCCACTACAGGCCTGGGAAACAAAATGTTATAGCGGATGGCTTGTCCAGAATTCCGTTAGAACTACATGTTAACGAAGCAGAATCAACATCTGATTCTGGCACCGTTCACTCTGCTGATTCCGACAACGAAGACTATATAAAAATGACGGAAAAACCACTGAACTTTTACAAAAACCAAATATTAATTCAAAAAGGCGACACTAACAACGAAGTGTACCAGCAAATATTTCCTGGTACATACAGGCGTACTATTACACGAATAGCACTCAGTGTGCCGACAGCCGTGAAAATATTCCGGGAATACATGAACCTAAAGCAAGTGAACTGCATATTGTGCCCGGAAGAGTGGCTAAACATGTTGCAGATTACTTATAGGAACCACTTTTCGAGATACAAAGGTTTCAAAGTTATACTGACACAATCTTTATTGCAGGACATCGTATCAGAAGAACACCAAAATAGTATAATATCCGATATCCACAGCAGAGCCCACCGAGGCATCGAGGAGAATTGCAAGGAGATCATCCGGGAATATTACTTTCCAAACATGAAATCGAAGGTAACCACCTATATAAATCTTTGCGAAATATGTCTGGAAAATAAATATGAAAGAAAACCCTACAAACTCAAATATTCGTACACACCCATTCCAAAAAAAAACCCTTGACATTGTCCATATGGACATCTTCATATCTTCTCCCAATTATTTCCTCTCCGCCGTCGATAAGCTATCACGGTTTGGAATGTTAATTCCTATCAAATCAAGAACAATTCCAGACGTAAAACGTGGGCTTGTCAAGTTAATTTCGACATACGGAACCCCCAAATTTATAGTATGTGACAACGAGGTTGCATTTAAAAGTATAGAAATACGGGGACTTCTTAGAAAACTAGACACCGAAATGTACTTCACACCCAGCGATCATAGTGAGATGAATGGAATCGTCGAAAGATTTCATTCAACTCTAAACGAGATCTATAGGTGTACTAAGAGCAAATTTCCAGACCTTTCAAGTAAAGAGATATATAGAATCTCCGCAACGCTCTACAATACAACTCTACATTCAGCCACCAACTTAAAACCACTGGAGATATTCTACGGGGTCAAAGAGGGCGATGAGAGGCCTTTGAACCTCGAACTAATATTGGAAAACAGAAATAAAATCTTTGATGAAATAACATCAAAACTCCAAGAAAATCAAAAGAAAACTATAGACAAACGGAATAATACTAGGGAAACAGAACCTGGTATGCAAGAAAATGAAATAGTTTACAATCGCATACCAGGTATTAAGAAGAAAAAGAACCCAAAATTCAGAAAACTGAGGGTCAAAACGGATAGACATAAAACTTTTATAGATCAAAGGGACATCAGAATACATAAATCAAAATTGAAGAGGAGAAGGAAAAGAATATAATCTCCCTCCTATGGTCTATCAAAGTTTTCAAATATGTTTTACTATAATATTTCCATAAGAATACTAACCTATAACGAAACACTACTTCTTTACAGACTTTCATACTAATACCGATCCTGCTCATGACAAATGCCATCTCGACAACACATGCCAACATACAGATACACGACCTGGCAAAGAACCCAGGACTACTTACTATACAAAACGGAAACTGCATGGTAAAGACAGGACATCACAAAATTTACCATGTGATCGACCTGGACAAATACGAACCTCTACTAGACAAGATAAGCACAATCATCAACGGGCTTAAGATATTCCCAAGTTACAAAGACATGACCGACCTATTACATGACAGATACCTGACGGTCATGAACCAGTTTAAAAACCTATACCCCAAAAGAAGGGAAAGAAGAGGTTTGTTCAATTTTATAGGATCTAGTATAAAGTTGATCACAGGGAAATTAGATGAGAATGATCTTATCCAAATTAATAGGGACATTGATGATTTAAGATTTGCAAAAAATAGGCTTATCAGGGAGAACAATGTTCAAGTAGAGATCAACAAACAACTAGAGAATCGAATTAACAACATTATAAAAGTTGTAAATCAGCAACAAGATATAATTACAAAACAAATCATTTCAGCTAGACAGGACGTAATAAATGGCAGGAATATAAATCAGAATTTCACAGCCCTTAGACAAACCTTCAAAATATCGCATCACCTTGAACTCATGAAATCACATTTTGATAATATTTTTGAAACAATTCAGCTAGCTAGGATAAACGTTATCTCGAAGAATTTTCTAGAGACACAAGAAATGAAATTTATAACCGATAGATTTGAAGAACAGAATATAACTCTGCTAAGTACTGATCAAGCTTACGAATTCCTTAGCATCAAAGCTTTATATAATAGTTCAAAGATCTATTTCATAATACTTGTACCCCAAATAGAACAACAAATCTTCAATAACCTTTTATTAGAACCACTTCCGATAGGAGATAGGGAAATAAAGCTTCCTGGAACCATGGCAATAACCAACCCGGACGCAACATACTTCATCAAACAACAGTGTCAAGTCGTGGAGCAGAACATTTTATGCGACTTGAAGGACCTAATCAACGTCTCCAAAGATCAGTGTTTCTCCAAATTACTGAATGGTTTCTCAGCTAAATGCGTTTTCACGGAAGCAAGCAACATTACGGATATAAAAAGATTAACGGACCACCACGTCGTAATTAAAAATGCAAAATCAGCCAATCTCACAACCGATTGCCAGCTTTCCAACAGAATTCTCTCAGGTACGATTCTAGTATACTTCAGCAACTGCTCGATCAAAATCAACAACCAAAATTTCAGCAGTTTTGAGAACCATAGCAACTCTCCTTCTCTAATTGTACCGCTTGATGGACTAGATATCAAAGAAATAGGTTTCGAACCACACGTTTCTATGGAAAGACTACATTAGCTCAACATAGAAAACAGACAGAAGCTACAATATTTAGAAGCTGATAACTATAACCAGACATATGCTCTGGCTGGGCTGTCATCCGCTTGTATCTTTATAGGATGCATATTGCTGACGTACATCATAATCAAGATGAGGCAACCACAAATACTCCGAGTAAACCGCATGCACATCAACCCAGAAACAAAGAAAGAAGGAAAGGCTACCTATGAAAACAACGGAACATAACGAGCATCCAAATCGGGACGATTTGAAGCTTGGGGTGGAGCAGTTACAATAGACACCACCCAGTAATAGAAGTCACAGCCGACACCACAAAATAATAGATATCGCATTTGCATCGTCTCTTGCTTTTGCATCGACGTGATGAAGATAAGCGCTAGAAACAATCTTCCTGGAAAGGAACGAGTGATAAGAGAAGAACTGACGAACTGGAGAACGAGAAACGGAACCAACCCCTGGGGACCGGACCAACGACGAACCGGACGAACCGGACGAACGAGAGAGGACCGCGATAACAACGGAAGCCTCAACGACAAATAGCTAGGGCGAGGTCAGTATAGGCAAAGTACAGTACTAGAATTAAGTCTTTAAATAGCAGAACCGAATAAAGATTCAATCATTCATTGTTTATATAAATACAGCGATTCCACGGGAAAAGAATAGAGTTGAAAAAAAAAGTTGTCCGATTTTGCTCAAAATCGCTTGGTATGTTCTTCATCGAAAATAATAAGACCCGTATTTTTTTATTTTTTTATTAGGATGACCATGTTCGATATAGGGTTACCAGAAAAATCGACATCTTTCCAAATTTAAAAAAAAAAAAAAATCATAACTTCTGAACCACTGGGTCGATTTGCAATGTCTTTCTATGAATAGAAAGCTCATTATTTCTAGTTTTTATTAAAAATATTGCTTAAAATAATTAATGTACTTAAATTTGCTAAAATGGTCAAAGTATTTGTTTTTAATGTAATGCAATTTTGGATTTTTGAAATGTTGGACCACAACGACTATTTATTTTTATATTTTTTATCAAAATTCAAACATTTTTACATAACATATCAAAAAATCTAAAATGTGCATTGAGCCGTTTTTGAGTTATATTTTTTTGAAAATTTCAAGTTTTTTTCCCATACACACATGGCATGAGCATCATTTTCCATCAATTCAAAATAACTGCGGGAATTATTTCATTGTAGTTATTTTATTTTAAATCAAAAGTAGCTGAACATATATTCAACGAAACTAAATGTAGCGGAAAGCATAGCAATCCACAAACAAAATCCCAAAAACTTGCTTAGCACGGGTCAAGGAAACGGATATTCGTGGCTGTTAAAATGTATACCTTCATCACAAAAACAACTAACTAAACAACACAACACCAATTTGACTACCTTCAAACGAAGTAATAATGAATAACCTTGTTGGTATCAAACCACATTTTAGGTAACAAACAAACACATAAACAGACTCAAGTACCTCCCCTACCTCACACACTGCGGTACCAACAAACCTACTATAAATACTAGACCTACTGTGATGTTCCCTTCAAGTCGACCACTCGAAGTCTGTAAGTAAGCTTCCAGTAGAATTAAAAGGAATTTGCTCGCGTGTACTAGCAAAAATTTGAGAAAAGTGTTTCAATGTTTTATTTTTTATTTTTTAAAAGTGATCAAATGAAGTGTTAATTTTAAACGTTTAATACAATGAAGCACGAATAATCAAATTGCCATGTTTGGAGTAATAGTTACAAGAAAATTACTCCTAAACTATATGGCTATGCAGCGGAAAGGAGAATAAAATTAGATAAAAGCTGTTCCTACATTTGTAATACCTGCTATTGCAGACTTTATCGCTTCATCAAGAAAGAAAACGAGCCAGCAACTCCAAGTGCAGTTAATCTAGAATGTGGAAATCAAGAACTCACCGTTTCTGAACCATCGAAACTTGATGATCTCGCCGTTGCCGGACCATCAGCCACCACTAATTTCGCCGTGGCCGGACCATCTAGAGTGAACAATTTCGCCGCACCAGCAAACATCAATAATGGTGGCTTCGAAATAATCGATACCAATGCCGCTAGATCATCGAAAATTGACGCTGTTCCTAGTGTTGGTAAGTAGAATAATCTCTTCTTTTTGTTTAATTAGACGTCATGATTTGCTACGTTATACAAGTTGTACTCGATTATTCAGAAAATTTAAAAAAATATCAGTTCCGTATAATCTTACCTAATCTGACCTGGTAGCTCAATTTGTAGAGCAGTTGCCTATCATACTTCAAATAATCGAATACAATCTGTATTACATTATACAAATAAAAATGTTCCTAACTAATTGTGATATTTTTCCATCTTGTTTTCAGAATCTTTGTTTTCTTTGGAATCAACGAGTGCTGAATCAATTGGTAGCGCTGCTGCCCAGAAACCCGGAGACGGACAGGAAATTCTTCAACAGATGAAGGCAAAATTTGATGAAACATCTGACAGAAATGATCGATATAGGATTCTAACTTGTCTCCCCAAATCCTGGACTGCATACAAAATTATGCAAGAATTCTGTGTTTCGCAACGAACTGCTCAACGTGCAAAGGAATTACAGATTGAAAAAGGTTTTATGAGCACACCGGAGACCAGAGTAAATATGTTATCTTTGAGCGATGATACTCTAACTGTAGTTAGGGACTTTTATAATAGTGACGAGATAAGCAGAACATGTCCTGGGAAAAGGGATTTCGTTATTGAAAATATGGCAGAAGAAAAAGTGCATGTTTAGCGCAGGTTACTTTTAAAGGGCGATACGGTCAAAATTTGGTCAATATCAACTTGACGTATTTCTTTCCATTTTGCATTTAAAAAACCTGAACACCCCTCATTTTGAAGGTGTGTGTGTGTAGAATGTTGCTCCTATTTTGATTTTGGAATTCACTCTTCAGTTGTCAAAATGCCGTCCAAGCAAGAAGAGCAGCGTATCAAAATTTTGCTCGCGCATCGCGAAAATCCGAGCTACTCGCACGCAAAGTTGGCAAAATCGCTAAAAGTTGCCAAATCAACCGTTACAAATGTAATTAAAGTGTTTGGGGAACGTTTGTCGACAGCCAGGAAGTCTGGATCGGGGGGAAATCGAAAACCGGAAGCCGCTGAGACGAAAAAGAGAGTTGCCGGTAGTTTCAAGCGAAACCCTAACCTATCTCTCCGAGATGCCGCAAATAAGCTGGGTGTATCGTCTACAACCGTGCATCGAGCCAAAAAACGAGCCGGACTATCGACTTACAAGAAGGTAGTGACTCCAAATCGCGATGATAAACAAAATACGACGGCCAAAGCGCGATCCCGGAGGCTGTACACGACGATGCTGACGAAGTTTGACTGCGTGGTAATAGACGATGAAACCTACGTCAAAGCCGACTACAAGCAGCTTCCGGGACAGGAGTTTTATACGGCAAAAGGAAGGGGAAAGGTAGCAGATATTTTCAAGTACACGAAACTGTCAAAGTTCGCAAAGAAATATCTGGTTTGGCAAGCCATCTGTACCTGTGGCTTGAAAAGCAGCATTTTCATAGCTTCCGGGACTGTCAACCAAGAAATTTACGTGAAAGAGTTTTGAATAAACGTCTGCTGCCTTTCCTGAAGAAACACGGTTGTTCCGTACTGTTTTGGCCGGATTTAGCATCTTGCCATTACGGTAAAAAGGCCATGGAGTGGTACGCCGCCAACAACGTGCAGGTGGTTCCCAAGGACAAGAACCCTCCCAACACGCCAGAGCTCCGCCCAATTGAGAAATACTGGGCTATTGTCAAGCGGAACCTAAAGAAGACCAAAAAAACTGCTAAGGACGAGCAGCAGTTCAAGGCAAACTGGCTTTCTGCGGCGAAGAAGGTAGACAAGGTGGCTGTACAAAATCTGATGGCAGGGGTCAAGCGTAAGGCCCGGCAATTCGGATTTGGAAAAGCGGAAGCCTAACTGAATATTTTTCCTGAATTTTATACTAATTGAACTTGAAAAAGAAATTTAATTTGATTTTTTAAATAAACGATTTCACCGATTTACACGCGTTTTCCCTTGACCAAATTTTGACCGTATCACCCTTTATGTAACCTTCGTGAAATTTATTTGATTTTCAAAGAGCAATATCCTACTTTTAAAATTGGATTTTCAATGTTTTCCATCAGCCGCACAAAAAATTGTATTCTGGCTGGTTCAAGTGGAACGCATACTGTCTGCGTATGCATTTATCATCAGAATGTTAAATTAATGTTTAAAACCCTTAAGGATAAGAAACTTATTCCTAACCATTTAAAAACGTATCATGACTTGTTTTTTAAAATACTATGTGAAAATCCTACAGAGAAATGTTGGTTGAAAGCCTGTGATCATTGCCTGGGTACGCAGACACTGGAGAATGACCTGATGAATTTTCTTGAAAATATCGATTCCTTAGAATTTAAGCAATGGAAGCAAACAGATCGTTGTCATCTAAATTCAATGCGAATGGATGCAGAAGAGTTTGTGGAAACATTTTTAGAAAAATTAAGCGAATTATCTCCGCATAACTTTATTGCAGAGCAACAAGGTAACTACTTAAAACAACTAAACATTAATTTGGAACCAACTGACTGCATTATAATTGCTGACTTCTCTGAAAATTACTCTTTTGTTATTCAGGACCCTATACAAGGTTTTCATTGGGCAAACGCTCAATGCACAATCCATCCTTTTGCCATATATTATAAGGATGAAGCACAAAATTTAAAGTTTACAAGCTTTATAGCAATTTCATTAAAAAAAGCTACCTCACCTGAAAAATATCCATTTTTTTCTGATGGATCAGGCAGTCAATACAAAAATAAGATGACTGTTTTCAATTTGTGCCACATGTACAAGGACTTCGGTCTTAATGCAGAGTGGAACTTTTTTGCCACTTGCCATGGAAAAGGGCCTTGTGGCGCTTTAGGAGGTGTTCTAAAGCGAAACGCTTCAAAAGCAAGTTTACAAGGCCAACTTATTACAACTGCATACGAACTTTACTCTTGGGCTGTTTCTAAAGTAGATTCCAAAATAAATTACGAGTTTTTCTCGGGAAAAGATTACAATGCAATGGAAAAGAAAATAAAGAACCATTATACTCGTGTAAAACAAATCTCTGGGACACAATCGTTTCATTACTTTAAGCCACAAAGTGAAAATTACATTATCGTGAAACGGTTTTCGTTTTCAGATGAAGAAAAGTGCGTTAAATAGTAAGAATTTTGCTATGTAATATTTTTTTTTGATGAATTATGCAAAATCAAAATCATTCATCATCAAATTAAATGCTGAGTTTTAATTGAAGGTAATCTGAGAAAACCCTTCCTTGTAGTCTAAAGCTTTGAGATTTGAGCTCCAATTCCTTAATATAGCGGAGTCTGGTCCAATCTCGACCCTGTGGCCAATTCCGACCTCCCAAGATTCTCTCAGACAGCGCTTGTTGCCAAATTTGGAAAATGATGCTCATTCCATGTGTGTATGGGCAAAAAACTTGAAATTTTCAAAAAAATTTAACTCAAAAACGGCTCGATGAACATATAAGATTTTTTGATATGTTATGTAAAAATGTTTGAATTTTGATAAAAAAAATATAAAAATAAATAGTCGTTGTAGTCCAACATTTTGAAAATCATAAAAAACAAATACTTTGACCATTTAAGCTAATTTAAGTACATTAATTATTTTAATCAATATTTTTAATAAAAATTCAAAATAATAAGCTTTCTATTCATAGAAAGACATTGCAAATCGACCCAGTGGTTCAGAAGTAATGATTTTTTATAAATATTTTTTTTTGAAAAATGTCGATTTTTCTGGTAACCCTATATCGAATATGGTCATCCTAATAAAAAAATAAAAAACTACGGGTCTTATTATTTTCGATGCAGAACATACCAAGCGATTTTGAGCAGAATCGGACTACTTTTTTTTCAACTCTATTATATATAAATTATATTATATTATTATATATAAATATATAAATATCAACTCTATATATATAAATATATAAATATATAAATTCCACTCCAACTGTCTTCAGAAGTCCTGCGGAATTCTCCAGAAGTCCACTGGAATTCTTCTCAGAATTTCTCAGGAATTCTTACTAGAATTTCTCTAGTATTCTCCTCAGGATTCTTCTTAAATTCCCCACAGAATTCCTCTGGAATTGCTCTCAAAATTCCGCTGGAATTTATCCAGTATTCCTCTGGAATTTTCCCTCATAATTTCTTTGGGATTCCTCTCAGAACTTCTGTGCAATTCCCCTTAATATTCGTCTAAATCATTTTCGGTTCTATACCTAATTTAAATATTCCACAATATGGAGAAATTCTCGAAAAAAAATTAAAAACAAAGAAATAGGAA
Source organism: Aedes koreicus (assembly GCA_024533555.2). NCBI lineage: Eukaryota > Metazoa > Arthropoda > Insecta > Diptera > Culicidae > Aedes > Aedes koreicus. The sequence continues at coordinate 79,395 of JAHHFK020003405.1, forward strand.
AATGATGGTAATATTAAAGAAATAGGGATATGATGGTCAGCGAGTTTGTTGCTGCAACAGCGAGACTTGTTGCAGCTACAAACTTTTTCGGTTTAAGTTTGAGTTTTTGTGGTCTAAAATTTTTGCGATTGAAAATAAATAGCCCAAAAACATACACCAGTGCTTATCTTCACATAAATTTCATAATGGAATAGTATTCAATCCACAAAAAGGCAATGGCAAATTTCGTTTCATCGGTTTAAACTCCTTGTAAACAAGCTGTCAAAAAAGTAAGGTTAACACATCCGGTGCAATGATCTATATTGTTCGTGTTTCTTTGCTTCCTTTGCTTTCATCATAATGAATGCGCTCAAATAGCCTATCTTTCATTTGTATTACAGTCCCTTTTCTTTTCTCACGGCAAAGTTACTCAATTTTCGTAAAAAGTGGATCAACTGAATTTTTGAGTAGATCCACGTTTTACGAAAATTGAGTAACATTTACGTGTGAAAAAAAGGGAAAGGAACAGAATTATACTCAGTCACTGAGTAGAATGAAGCGGGAGTGCAACGTATCCATGTTGGCGAACACATAACTAAATAAAAATGAGTAGGAGGGGGGGCAGTCGTTGCCGTCCAAAACGCGAGGTACGTCTCGTCGTCCTTAACTACCACCACGTAGCGCTTCGCCGGGAAGATCTCTTTGACCAGAAGCTCTTGTTCCTGGGTTTCCGCTTGGTTCTCCGATACGGATGGCTTGGACTGGAGCTTCCGCATGTGGATATCCATTTTGGCCAAATACTTCTTGACCGTTTGGCCGGTCGCACCGACCTCCCGGCCTAACGCACGGAAAGAAGAGGCCACTTTGCCTTCCGTCTTCCGTTTGAGCATCAGTTGGATCACCCGGTCGCTGAAAACGGTCGGACCGCCGGAACAAGGCTTCCGCTCGATGGACTCTCCCTTCTCCAGAAGTGCCAGAGTCTTGTAGATGTAACCGCAATCGTATCAGGCTGACAGGAAGTGGGCCACGACGGCCGACTTTTTTAGGCCCGGATGGAGCAGGTGGTACGAACAAACCATAGACCGAAGTTGTTTCACTGTTCTCACCTTAGAATATATATATATATATTTATATATATATATATATATATATATATATATATATATATATATATATATATATATATATATATATATATATATATATATATATATATATATATATATATATATATATATATATATATACAGTCATACCTCGATATAACGTAACCTCGATATAACGTAACCTCGATATAACGTAACTCGATATAACGTAACTTTTACCTCGATATAACGTTACTTTTACCTCGATATAACGTAACTCGATATAACGTAACTTTTACCTCGATATAACGTAACTTTTTTTTGCCCTCATTCTTGGCAGTTTACATTATAAACGTGATTTATCTATCTATCTATACAAACATACAAAAATAAATTTTTGTCTGTCTGTCTGTCTGTTCGGCCATTACAGGCTCGGAAACTACTGAACCAATCGGCGTGAAAATTTGTATGCAGGAGTTTTTAAGGCCAGGGAAGGTTCTTATGATGGATCAAAACCCATCCCTCATCTGGAAGGGGGGATGAAAAATGAAATCACAAATCAGCTCACACGATTGCACTAATACCATCAAGCTGCTTGAACTCTGGATCCGTTTTCGTTCGGTAATTGCGATTCAGAGTCAGGCCTGATTCAGGTTTAAAACCGAAAACGACATAAAAGATTGCTGCAACCCAGATAGGCTTCGTTCTCCTTGACGACTTGAAAATCGATCAAGTGTAATTTGCTGAGTTGTCAGCTTTTGTCTTCTTTTTTTAATTTTAATGTATTGTTTTCAACTGGTTCAGCGTTTGACGCAACCGCACCAATGACATCTAACGAAATGGGCGCAGAAGCCGAATTTTGTCGCTTGCGGAATTCCAGGTTCTCGATCTGAACGAAGTGATTAAAAAACGCCGCGAAGTGGGTGTCGTTTGTCTAGTATGTCTTTTGTCTTAAGTATTTGTTTGTCTTATTTTTCAACAAATCCATTTGATCCGGTCCATTTGAACTAAACAGTCCTAGTACAATCCTAGTCCAATGATGGCCTTTAAGAGTCCTTCAACCAATTGCCAAAATTTAAAATGAAAGGCTAGCTATTTTGACATTTCAAGTCCATCGGTTGTAACATCTGAAGTGCATTTGCAGTACGATTGTACTAGAACGGGAAGTACGATTGAAATAGGAAAAGGGACTTGGCTGATTCAATTGTACTAAGCTCCGCTATCTGGGAAGGTTTAGTGTAAAGTTGCTTGCGATGTTGCGTGCAATGCCTCAACATGGTTTGTATATGCCGTCAAACATCTGTTTTCTGTGGATTGTTGGTTTTTGTGTATGTAGTAGGAAGCTAGCTGTTAAAACTTTTTTATTATTGCACAACTCATAATTCAAGAAGCTCGACTAAGTCGGAGGTTTTTTGAAAAATAGATCGTGTGTAAACAAGACAAATAACATAACCGTGTTGGTTTACTACTAGTGGATAAAATAAAAATTATTCAATATCTTGGAAATGGTGTTTCGATGCATGAAATAATGAAGAAATACAAAGTTCGGTCTGCATCTACCATATATGCCATGAAATATGCAAAGGACATGTGTAAGAAACATAAATGATTTTCCGTGAAAACAATTTAAAATGTTTTGTTTTTAATTTTGCTATAAACGAAAGCGTTTCAAGAATCCTCGATACCCACAGGTTGACAAAGCTCTCTACATCTGGTTTTTGCAAAAAAAGTTTCAATGCTTTCGTGGCTCTTTTTCAGGAAATCTCCAACATGAACATATGTTGAGAGAGTCACCAAATCAAAAAAGATCGGATCACGTTCATACCTTGATGCACCATGTATGGGTCGCTCAAATTACCGGTTATGTTGATTGGAAAGTCTCACAGACCTCGAGCACTCAAAAATCTTAAGGAGTTGCCTGTATACTACAGGGCATCCAAGAGCGCTTGGGCGATGGAAAAGGAGCTCTTTAAAGATTGTTTTTTTTTGGGAATCCGTCCTGAAAGTGACCGCCTACCTCAAGTCATAAGGACTTCCTCTAAGAGCCGTCCTTGTGTTGGACAATTGCACAGCTCATTACCATGCAGATGAGCTAAAAACTGTCGATGGATCAATTTTTACCATCTTTCTCCCTGCAAATACCACCGCCATTCTTCAACCGATGGATCAGAATATCATTCAGATGATTAAGACGCGCTTCAGGAATCTGATGATGCAGGAAATTCAAATTCGTGGAGGAGAGTTCGACGAGAGCGTGGAAAAGAACAACATAAAGGACTTCATCTTTTTGGGTTGCTCAAGCAAGGGTGGTAGTTCCAGCTGACTCGATTCGCAAATCTTGGAACATGCTTTACAATGCCCGTGAAATCGAGGATGAGGATGATGTACCGCTGTCCGTCATAAGAGACACGCCGAGAAGCATTGGTGAGAAGATAGCACAGACCGAATAAATCGACGAGGAGGATGCCGGATTCGAAAACCTGGACGATGATGAGATCATCGCAAGTGTTCTTCACAAAGATGCTGACGAAGACATTCCTATGCCGGTGACGACACAATGCAGTCAATGTCAACGCAGGAAGAAACATCGCAATCTGCGAGTTTTGGAGATAATGACGAATATGTAAACGTGTTGGATGAAGCAGACTTAAATGAGTTCGATCTGGTAATCAGATACGCGGAAGAGAACTATTGGTCACTGACTACACAGTTCTCGCTGCGCCAGATACTTAAATGATATTCAAAGAACGAACTATGCAAAAAATGCTCCTTTAAATAGAATGATGTCCTGTTTCAACACATACAGCGAAACGATTGATATCACAATGAATAAAAATACACTTAAAAAGTTTTTTTTTTGTCAGGCTAACAATAGTTAATTAAAAACTCTTAGATGTTAAGCAAAAATGTAACAAGGTCTACAAAATGATTGACGACAAATAAAACATCGATACGTACTAATGTCATGGACATCGTAATTCACAAACAGCAGTAAGAAGGCTGCAGTGTAGGATTATTGTTTGGCTATTTTTTACTGGTTTGTGAATTGTTGTGAATTTGAGTTCTAGTTTTATGTATAAAGAATGGTAATATCAGGAGATAAGTCACTCTGCCACGTTGTGTTTGTGTTTCAGGGTGTCGGAAGGTGTCATAACTACAATCGAAAATTTATCCTTACTGGCCATGGACCATGGACCATGGACCATTTTGACTTTTAATTCACCCACTTTCAAACATCATCTGAATCACATCATTGCAAGCGAGAGGGAAACAAACAGTGCAAAAACAAATAAATAAGTGGGGGGGTGGGGAAAAAAATATTTTTTTGGGGGGGGGGGGGGGGGTGGGTGTGGGGGGGTGTGTTTTTGGGGGGGTTACAGGGGGGGGGGGGGGAACCCCCGGGGGGGGGGGATAAAATATTATTAAATTTTTTTTGTGTTTTTTTTTTTTTATTTTTTAAAAAATATTATTATAAAAAAAAAAAAAAAAAAAAAAAATTTTTAAATAAAAAAAGGAAAAATGAAAAAAAAAAAAAAAAATAGGGTAACGGGATGTAATGTCAGCCTAGCTCCTTCATTCGGCCTATGTACCAAAAATGTCATTAATTCGCCGATAATCAACAAAATTATATTCCTATCAGGATGACCGATTTATTTCAAAGCAGTTGAGACATTATTAATCAATTAATAGTTGCTCACTTCCGCGTAATTTTCGATTTCCTCAACTTTTTAGACAATATGACTTTACTGGTTAAGCTGAACAGATTATCTACACGATCTTCGAATGATCTTAATTTGCAGAAATTGAACCTATAAACCGAATAATACAGCCAAGATGTACAGAAAATAGTCACACGTTATAAACTAACAGGTCACATAGGTAAAATAACAATGATTTAACAAGAAAACCATAGACCCAATGTTAGGAACATATTTTTTTTCCACGTTCCCAACTATGGCCTGTTATATGGAAAGCGTAGTAAAAATGTTGTTATTGGTAAAATTTACAATAAAAATGTCTGAGTTTCGATTGAAAGTTTTCCATATGGGTCATCTTAACACAAACTAAAGGAACAAAATCTGTGTAGAGTGAATTATAATGTTTTGATTATCAAATGGTCGCTAAATCATATGTGAAAATCACTTAAGTGTTTCTTAGCAGTTTTAGTATAGTTTGATTTATGAAATTGTTTGTTGGGTAGAGCGAATACAGCTGGAAACGCATTGAATCAGAAAATCAGAAAAAAAAATCGTACGAAGACAACATTTAATAACAAATCTGTCGAATGGGACGAACTTGCATCCATGAATAGACCCAATTTGGCGCTTATAGACCGACATTACATCCATATCCCTCGAAAGTTTCTGACTTTATAAAATGAGTTGTGTAACTTTTCGTGATACATACTACCAAATGGCATATTGAACATATCTAAGCAAGTGTATAACTAGTTAAATATCGCTTCCAGCTCAAATACTTTACGAGTTATAGTAAAAAATGTAATCGATTGTTGCATATTAGGCTGAGTCAAGGGACACATACCCTATAAACATTTTTTAAAAAAAATTGAAAAACGGGGGGAAGAAGGGGGACACCCGCGGGGGAAAAACATTGTTTTTCTTTTTTTTTTTTTTAAAAAAAAAAAAAAAAAAAAAGAACCTTTGTTAAACAACCGATAAAAAAAAAAAAAAAATGTCGTATGTTGAAAATATATATATATATATATATATATATATATATATATATATATATATATATATATATATATATATATATATATATATATATATATATATATATATATATATATATATATATATATAGAACCGAAAATGATTTAGACGATAAAATATATATATATATATATATATATATATATATATATATATATATATATATATATATATATATATATATATATATATGAAAATGATTTAGACGAATATTAAGGGGAATTCCACAGAAGTTCTGAGAGGAATCCCAAAGAAATTATGAGGGAAAATTCCAGAGGAATACTGGATAAATTCCAGCGGAATTTTGAGAGCAATTCCAGAGGAATTCTGTGGGGAATTTAAGAAGAATCCTGAGGAGAATACTAGAGAAATTCTAGTAAGAATTCCTGAGAAATTCTGAGAAGAATTCCAGTGGACTTCTGGAGAATTCCGCAGGACTTCTGAAGACAGTTGGAGTGGAATTTAGAGAATTTCAGTGTAATTCCAAGATTAATTCCAAGGAATTCTGATGAGAATGAGAGAACGAGGGGCGGAGGGGGGGGGGGGGGAATTGGGGAAAAATTGGGAGCAGGTTGGATTTGGGTATGGGGGGGGGGGGAGGTTTGTTTTTTTTAAAAAAGAAAACGGGGGGGTATTTGGGAAATTGGGGAATTTATTTTCATTCCGCATCGAACGCTGAAGTGCTTCGGTTGTTTTTTTCCGCACTCTGCACTACCTCGTTTGTTTTTTCAACCAGCCGATAACCACGCGGTATCTGTAGTGCATCGGAAAATTAGTCCATCGTTTGAACCGCCGATATCCAGCCGAGCGTTCCTTTAGGGAAGCAGACATTCCCGGCCGAGCCCGACGGATGATCTGTCCAGCCAGTACTATCGTCAAACACCCGAGGGGAAAAAGTGTAACCCCATAAGCATCATCGCAGCAAGGAAGGTCATCGCTCCATCCACTGCCGGTCAGCAAGCGGTGCTTTGTTTGCGAACAACAGCAGAAGCTGCCATACCGGCAAACGGCAAGTAGCACATTTGTTTTTTGTTCCCTCATCTGCTAGTGTGTTGTGTATCTCTCTCCCATATAGTAAATCGTTCAGCATAGGGTGGTCCAAAAAAAAAAATAATCTGATTTTTATTTTGTTTTATTTAATTTTTTTTTTTGTTCCCTAATTTGTTTTTTTTTTCATGGATGATTCTAAGGGGGCGACTTGCCTCCCAAAGATGTTTTTAGGGCGTTATCAGCCGTCTTCTGCCTCTCCTTGGGTTGTCTACTTTCGGCAGAAAGTGAAAGCCCTAGACTTTTTGGGCATAAAAAGAAATTTGACGCGTCGTTATCCGGGGACCGAATTCCATCAGGTCAACCGAAACAAACTGCGTGTTACTGCACCTACATATAAAATTGCAAATGAAATTGCTAGTGACGAAGGTTATAATGTCGAGTACTACGTCTACATCCCATCTCGAGATGTGGAGATAGATGGCGTGGTTTCTGCAGCGAGCCTGACGTGTGAAGACGTTATGGAAGGTAAGGGGCGACTTCCAGATTCCGCTTCGTCTACCATTGAGATTCTGGAATGCAAACAATTGCATGCAGGATCAATGGTAGATGGAAAAAAGACGTATTCTCCATCGGACTCGCTACAAGTGACCTTCGCCGGATCAATTCTCCCAAAATTTGTTGAAATTGATAAAGTTTTTTTCCCAGTGCGCCTTTTTGTACCAAGGGTATTTAATTGTACCAAGTGCAAACAGTTGGGTCATACGGCTACTTTTTGCGACAACAAGCCCCGTTGTGGCAAATGCGGCCAAAGGCATCTAGAGGATGCTTGCCAACAGGAAGCAACCAAGTGTGCTTACTGTGGCAAAGAGCCTCTCCACGATCTGCAGAACTGCCCCGTGTACAAGAAGCGCACTGGTAACGTGAGACGTTCCATACAAGAACGCTCCAAGCAGACGTATGCAGAAATGTTAAAGTCGCAAAACGGAGCGTCTGCATCGTCTGTATCAGCCGCTCAAAATGAAAATCCTTTCTTGATTTTGTCTTCCGATGAACTGGACTCTGACGAAGCCGATGAGAGTGGATTTCCGGAGGTACACGCCCCCGGTAAAAGAAAGCCTACTAGTTCTCCGGGTGTGCGCCGGAAACAAATAAAACCTACTCTCAAAAGCTTGCAAAAAATTGGAGGTAGCGGGGGTCAATTTAAAAAACCGAAGAAACCGGTAATAGCTGATGCATCCGTTCCTAGCTGTAGCTATACCAACCCGCCGCTACCTAATAACAGTAACTGTAAGAGGTTGCCAAAACCAAAAACTACGTCTTCTCGCAATTCTAAGAATATCCCGTCCAAGCGAGGTAAGATTAATTTTAGGGACATTGTGGATAACATTTTAAATGCTCTTGGCTTTTCGGATGCTTCACCGCTCCGAGGAATTATTGACCTGCTTATTCCTATAGTTGGAAACTACTTCAAACAATTGACTGTATCATGGCCCCTTATTGGTGAATTCATATCTTTCGATGAATAATTCGTCGAGTGAGGATCTAGATATGATCACCGTATTACAATGGAACTGTCGCAGTCTAATACCTAAATTAGACTCGTTCAAGTATTTGATTCACAATTCTGATTGTGATATATTTGCTCTCTGTGAAACATGGCTTTCATCCGAAGATGAATTAAACTCCCACGATTTTAACATTATTCGCCTGGACCGAGATGATTGATATGGTGGCGTACTTCTGGGGATCAAAAAGTGCTACCCCTTCTATAAAATCTCACTCCCAATAATCTCAGGCATTGAAATCGTCGCTTGCCAAATAAATGTAAAGAATAAAGATCTTTGCATAGCTTCCGTCTCTGTCCCTCCGAGGGCATCAATAAACCGCCGTCAACTTTGGAGTTCAATTACATTACTTCCATCTCCAGTTCTTATTCTGGGCGATCTGAACTCCCACGGTATATATATATATATATATATATATATATATATATATATATATATATATATATATATATATATATATATATATATATATATATATATATATATATATATATATACATATATATATATATATAGAACCGAAATATGATTTATATATATATATATATATATATATATATATATATATATATATATATATATATATATATGAAAATGATTTAGACGAATATTAAGGGGAATTCCACAGAAGTTCTGAGAGGAATCCCAAAGAAATTATGAGGGAAAATTCCAGAGGAATACTGGATAAATTCCAGCGGAATTTTGAGAGCAATTCCAGAGGAATTCTGTGGGGAATTTAAGAAGAATCCTGAGGAGAATACTAGAGAAATTCTAGTAAGAATTCCTGAGAAATTCTGAGAAGAATTCCAGTGGACTTCTGGAGAATTCCGCAGGACTTCTGAAGACAGTTGGAGTGGAATTTAGAGAATTTCAGTGTAATTCCAAGATTAATTCCACAGGAATTCTGATGAGAATTGCAGAAGAACTCTGAGGAGAACTCCAGAGGAGTTCTTAGAAAAACTGCGAATGAATTAAAGGGAGATTTCGAGAAATTCGAAGGGGATAGTAATTCTGAGACGAATTACAGCGAAAATTTGAGGAGAATTCCTAAGAAATTCTGAGAATATGCCCACAGAAGTTTTGAGAATCAATTATACACACACATTCAAGTCTTTAGGTTTAGAACAACATTTGGAACTGCTGCTGAAGAGAGGGTATGTTTGTTATATATTTTCCCAAGAGAAAAATTTAACGACAAAATAAAAAAATCAAAAAACACAACCCTGGGGTGTTTTTTAATATTATTTTTATTTTTTGGGAAAAAAAAAATTTGGGTGTTAAAAAATATTTTTAAACTTTTTTTTTTCATTCCGCATCGAACGCTGAAGTGCTTCGGTTGTTTTTTTTCCGCACTCTGCACTACCTCGTTTGTTTTTTCAACCAGCCGATAACCACGCGGTATCTGTAGTGCATCGGAAAATTAGTCCATCGTTTGAACCGCCGATATCCAGCCGAGCGTTCCTTTAGGGAAGCAGACATTCCCGGCCGAGCCCGACGGATGATCTGTCCAGCCAGTACCATCGTCAAACACCCGAGGGGAAAAAGTGTAACCCCATAAGCATCATCGCAGCAAGGAAGGTCATCGCTCCATCCACTGCCGGTCAGCAAGCGGTGCTTTGTTTGCGAACAACAGCAGAAGCTGCCATACCGGCAAACGGCAAGTAGCACATTTGTTTTTTGTTCCCTCATCTGCTAGTGTGTTGTGTATCTCTCTCCCATATAGTAAATCGTTCAGCATAGGGTGGTCCAAAAAAAAATAATCTGATTTTTATTTTGTTTTATTTAATTTTTTTTTTTTTTTGTTCCCTAATTTGTTTTTTTTTTCATGGATGATTCTAAGGGGGCGACATGCCTCCCAAAGATGTTTTTAGGGCGCGCTGTTATCAGCCGTCTTCTGCCTCTCCTTGGGTTGTCTACTTTCGGCAGAAAGTGAAAGCCCTAGACTTTTTGGGCATAAAAAGAAATTTGACGCGTCGTTATCCGGGGACCGAATTCCATCAGGTCAACCGAAACAAACTGCGTGTTACTGCACCTACATATAAAATTGCAAATGAAATTGCTAGTGACGAAGGTTATAATGTCGAGTACTACGTCTACATCCCATCTCGAGATGTGGAGATAGATGGCGTGGTTTCTGCAGCGAGCCTGACGTGTGAAGACGTTATGGAAGGTAAGGGGCGACTTCCAGATTCCGCTTCGTCTACCATTGAGATTCTGGAATGCAAACAATTGCATGCAGGATCAATGGTAGATGGAAAAAAGACGTATTCTCCATCGGACTCGCTACAAGTGACCTTCGCCGGATCAATTCTCCCAAAATTTGTTGAAATTGATAAAGTTTTTTTCCCAGTGCGCCTTTTTGTACCAAGGGTATTTAATTGTACCAAGTGCAAACAGTTGGGTCATACGGCTACTTTTTGCGACAACAAGCCCCGTTGTGGCAAATGCGGCCAAAGGCATCTAGAGGATGCTTGCCAACAGGAAGCAACCAAGTGTGCTTACTGTGGCAAAGAGCCTCTCCACGATCTGCAGAACTGCCCCGTGTACAAGAAGCGCACTGGTAATGTGAGACGTTCCATACAAGAACGCTCCAAGCAGACGTATGCAGAAATGTTAAAGTCGCAAAACGGAGCGTCTGCATCGTCTGTATCAGCCGCTCAAAATGAAAATCCTTTCTTGATTTTGTCTTCCGATGAACTGGACTCTGACGAAGCCGATGAGAGTGGATTTCCGGAGGTACACGCCCCCGGTAAAAGAAAGCCTACTAGTTCTCCGGGTGTGCGCCGGAAACAAATAAAACCTACTCTCAAAAGCTTGCAAAAAATTGGAGGTAGCGGGGGTCAATTTAAAAAACCGAATAAACCGGTAATAGCTGATGCATCCGTTCCTAGCTGTAGCTATACCAACCCGCCGCTACCTAATAACAGTAACCGTAAGAGGTTGCCAAAACCAAAAACTACGTCTTCTCGCAATTCTAAGAATATCCCGTCCAAGCGAGGTAAGATTAATTTTAGGGACATTGTGGATAACATTTTAAATGCTCTTGGCTTTTCGGATGCTTCACCGCTCCGAGGAATTATTGACCTGCTTATTCCTATAGTTGGAAACTACTTCAAGCAATTGACTGTATCATGGCCCCTTATTGGTGAATTCATATCTTTCGATGAATAATTCGTCGAGTGAGGATCAAGATATGATCACCGTATTACAATGGAACTGTCGCAGTCTAATACCTAAATTAGACTCGTTCAAGTATTTGATTCACAATTCTGATTGTGATATATTTGCTCTCTGTGAAACATGGCTTTCATCCGAAGATGAATTAAACTTCCACGATTTTAACATTATTCGCCTGGACCGAGATGATTCATATGGTGGCGTACTTCTGGGGATCAAAAAGTGCTACCCGTTCTATAAAATCTCACTCCCAATAATCTCAGGCATTGAAATCGTCGCTTGCCAAATAAATGTAAAGAATAAAGATCTTTGCATAGCTTCCGTCTATGTCCCTCCGAGGGCATCAATAAACCGCCGTCAACTTTGGAGTTCAATTACATTACTTCCATCTCCAGTTCTTATTCTGGGCGATCTGAACTCCCACGGTACTGCTTGGGGCGAACAATACGATGACAACAGAGCGGGTATTTTCTATGACTTATGCGACGATTTCAACTTGAACATCTTGAACACTGGGGAAGCGACACGAATAGCAAAACCTCCTGCCAGGGAGAGTCGACTTGACATATCTTTGTGCTCTAACTCACTATCATTAGATTGTCTGTGGAAGGTAATCAATGATCCCCATGGTAGTGATCACTTACCAATTATTATCTCAATCACAAATAGTTTTAATAAAACAGACCAGTCAATCCATGTTCCTTATGACCTCACGAGGCATATTGATTGGCAACATTTTGCATCGGCGGTAACCCTTGGTATTGATTCTACCGATCCTCTTCCACCATTAGAAGAGTATCGTTTCCTTTCCGACCTGATGTACAAAAGTGCATTAGAAGCTCAGAAACGACGTGTTCCAAGTGCATCCCTCAAAAGAAGACCCGCCACCCCTGGATGGGATGATGAATGCACTAAGTTGTATCTTGAGAAATCCGATGCGTTTAAAGATTATCGTAGACATGAAACATGTGAGCTTTTTGATAAGTACCTCAAGCTTGAAAAAAGGCTTAAAAACTTACTCAAAGCAAAGAAACGCAATTACTGGCGTTCGTTTGTAGAGGGACTATCTAGAGAAACCTCGATGACAACGCTTTGGAGAAAGGCTCGTTACATGCGAAACCGCTCATCCTCCAATGAGAGTGAAGAATACTCCATGCAGTGGATATTCGACTTCGCTAAAAAGGTTTGTCCAGACTCTGTCCCAACACAACCGAATTTACGGGATACTACCCGAAATAACGGTTCTCTGGACGAACCATTCACAATGTTGGAATTTTCAATGGCACTTCTTTCATCGAATAACTCTGCTCCGGGAAGCGATATGATTAAATTCAACCTTCTAAAAAATCTCCCCGATATCGCTAAAAGACGATTACTTAACCTGTATAACACTCTCATGGAATTAAATATAGTTCCACCCGCATGGAGGCAGGTTAAAGTAATAGCTATTCAAAAGCCTGGGAAACCAGCGTCTGATTACAATTCTTACCGTCCGATCTCTATGCTATCATGCTTAAGGAAATTGTTAGAAAAAATGATCCTATCAAGACTTGACCGTTGGGTTGAATCAAACAACCTGCTATCAAATACGCAATTTGGTTTCCGAAAGAGCAAAGGAACAAACGATTGTTTAGCGTTGCTTTCATCTGATATACAACTGGCCTTTGCACACAAGGAGCAATTGGCTTCAGTATTTCTGGATATTAAGGGCGCATTTGATTCAGTTTCCATAGATATACTGGCAGATAGTCTGCACAGTAGTGGATTACCAGGAATTTTAAACAACTTTTTGTATAATTTACTGTCAGAAAAACAAATGACCTTCAATCTGGGTCAACTGACAACTTCCAGAATTAGCTACATGGGCTTACCCCAAGGCTCATGTTTAAGTCCCTTGCTTTATAATTTTTATGTTAAAGATATTGATAACTGCTTGGAAAATAGATGCACGCTAAGACAACTTGCAGACGATGCTGTGATCTCCTTTAGAGGTCCACGTGCAGAAATCTTGCAAAGACCATTGCAAAATTCCCTAGATAATCTGTCCATCTGGGCCAGAAATTTGGGGATCGAGTTTTCACCGCATAAAACCGAATTGGTAGTGTTTACTAGAAAGCGGTTCCCAGCCCAACTGCGTCTCAAGCTGTTGGGAAGAGACATTACCCAATCTTTGACCTTTAAATACCTTGGAGTCATGTTTGATTCAAAATGCACTTGGAGTAATCACTTTGCGTATTTAAAACAGAAATGTCAACCAAGGATCAATTTTCTAAGATCAATTTCCGGGACATGGTGGGGTGCTCACCCGGAAGACCTCATTAAACTCTACAAAACAACTATTCTCTCAGTTCTCGAATATGGCTCTTTTTGCTTCCTCTCGGCAAGAGATAGCCACCTCATCAAATTGGAACGCATTCAATATCGTTGTCTACGTATTGCCCTTGGCTGTATGCATTCAACGCACAATATGAGCCTGGAGGTTCTGGCAGGAGTAAAACCCTTACAGAACCGCTTCTGGGAGCTCTCATCTAGAATACTGATCAAGTGTGGAATCAGTAACAACCTTGTGATTGAAAACTTCGAAGAAATGCTCGAATTGAGAACCCAGTCTAGATTCTTACGAATCTATATTAACTATATGTCATCTGATATAAGTCTTCCATGCTATATCCCTCCTAGTGTACGCTTTCCTTATCACAGTTCCTCCATTGCTTATGATCTCTCCATGAAACAGGCTATTCAAGGAGTTCCAGATCAACTTCGACCTATTTTAACTCCCCATATTGTCATCGAAAAGTACCAACATGTCAATTGCAATAGAAGAATTTTCACTGATGGGTCGCGCATTGATGGATCCACTGGTTTCGGTGTTTACAATGAATACTCATCTGCCTTCCGGAAACTTCAGGAACCTTGTTCCGTATATGTTGCTGAGCTGGCAGCAATCAATTTCGCATTGGGGATAATTTCCGACATGCCCGTAGACCATTATTTCATCTTCTCGGATAGTCTCAGTTCTATTGAGGCTCTCCAGTCGATGAAAACAGTTAAGCACTCATCTTACTTTCTTTCAAAAATAAGGGAGCAGATGTGTGCGTTGGTCGAAAGATCATTTAGAATTACCTTTGCATGGGTCCCCTCACATTGCTCAATACCAGGCAATGAGAAGGCGGACTCTCTAGCAAAGGTGGGCGCACAAGAAGGCGAGATTTTTGAAAGAAGAATTTCACATGATGAATTTTTCCCATTAGTACGTCAGAGTTCTCTTCAAAGTTGGCAAAACGCTTGGACAAGTAATTCTCTTGGGCGGTGGTTACATTCCATTATTCCAAATGTTTCGTCGAGATCGTGGTTCAAAGGTCTGGATGTAAGTCGCGGTTTCATTCGTGTGATGTCAAGACTTATGTCCAACCACTACTCGCTAGACGCACATCTCTACAGAATTAACCTCGTCGATAGCAACATATGTAGGTGCGGAACCGGTTATGATGACATCGATCACGCAGTTTGGCATTGCCCGGGTAATGATGCCTCCAGAGCACGACTATTGGATACCCTTGTGGCCCGAGGTAGACAACCCTTCCGCGAAGTAAGAGATGTTTTGGGAATGCGTGATCTTCCCTACATGCAAGCGATTTACGAATTCCTTTGTTTGTCTGATCTAAGAGTGTAATGTCATCACCCCCTCCCTTTCACTCTAGTAAATTCCCTGCCATTGTGTCCCAGTTATATTATCCTTTTGTTTCCGTGCTACTTGTACCTGCCCAGCAAGCTGTGGTCACCCATCTGCAGCTTAGTTCCAGTAAGGGACTAGAGAGACCGAGGATTTGGAAGATGTCGCAACCATGAGCAGCAACAAATACCTGAAATAAGTTACCTGCCTAGCCCCTTCCAAACAATAATGTGACCCATTAACCTCGAGCTAGCCACGAGTAATTGGCACCCCACTTTACTAAAATTGAAAAATTATACATTGTAAATAACAATATTGAATATCGGCTCCGTAAAGTGTTACACACGCCTGAGCCTAACAAATAAACGAACTGATTAAAAAAAAAAACCTTCCGGTGGCGAAATAAGAGGTGGTGACAGACAGTACATGTGGTATCCACGGTCACAATCATCGCAGAATAGCAGCTGGTCGTCATTATCTGATGTTCCGCAAATAGTACAATATTTACATTCTATACATTGCCACCGATACTTACGAACGGATATAATCATGTTCGCAGTAAACTGTAGACAAGTCGGATGTCCTGAGCGGCCACAATCTGAACAAGAAACTAATTCTTCAGGCTCAAGCGTTTTTTTGTTCTCACGAGCATCGCCAAGACAAAAGTCACAGTATGGTGAAGGAATTGCTCGTCCCTTTTCAATTATGTGAACTGGTGGTCCTGTAGTAGAAGTATTACTACTTACGAACACTCCAGATTTAATTAATGCTACAGTTTCCTCAGGTTCTTCAGGAATCTTTGTTTCAGGTATCAACACCGGCATTGGTGGTTCATCCGGCGGTATTGTCAATGGAGATGAGCATGTCTGTGATGTTAACTGAGGGAGAGTTTGAGAACGATTTCTTTTAGAGCTGTCTCCAGTTTCCTTGGTAGTAGGACTATCTCCAAAACCTTGTGACTTTCTTCCACGCCCTCTTCCTGCGCCACGTCCACGTTTTTGCAAATTCGGGTCTACAATATTAGGTTTATTCTTCCCGGAACTAGACCCAGCTTTACCGCTTTTTCCTTTCTTTTTTCGGCTACTATAGCTCTCCTCGAAATCACAATCGGAATCTGGTAGTTCGTTATCGTCCAATGACTCCATTTCATGCATATCCATTTCATCATAATACCAATCCTTTCCAGGCTCATCTTTCTGGTCCTTTACCTCTGGCTCAACACTGGTAGTAGTTGAATCAAGGTTGGAGTTTTCCGAATCATAAGTGCTTTGCAAATGACCAAATGGCCGGTGAGTGTATGTGGGAAATGGTGGATGAGGTTTCTGCATTAAATACTGTCGACGTGACTTCCTCCATCGTGATGAAGGATAACTATAAATTTGACCTTCTTTCAATCCCGGGATCCTTTGCCTTGCTCGGAAGAATAAGCTACTATGATACTGAGCAACTCCAGTTTGCGGATCTAAGAATGGCATTCGTAAGCGCCTTTCGATACATAACCGCGTATTAAATGTTTCACTACTCTCTATCACTTCTTTATAAGCGGAATCATTCAGGAAACTTTCGATTTTAACCAAGTTTTGGAAGT